>JANHFK010001793.1:95443-109327 GCA_036250565.1 Sibynophis collaris
AAAATAATTAAATTTAAACTGGATACCCCTTAAAAACCCGAATCCTAAACACAACTCTAAAAACCCCAAGTCTTAAATTACACTAAAACCCCTTCTTAAAAACCCAAGCGAGGAGATTATGAGAGAGTTATCCGAAACCAGCCGTTTTAAATAAGTATATTTATACTGGTATAAACCAGTATTTACAAAATGTGATCTATGTATGACCCAGTATATATATATATATACACACACAGAGAGATACTCATTTCCTTTCTATTCTGAAGAGTTGCAAACTTGCCAATATTCTGTTCAGAAGGGAATAAAGCAACCATTGCTTTGAAATTTCCAACTACAGTATTGGTAATCAGGCCACTTAAGCCTTAAAAGAATTAACTTTATGGATACACAAAAACCTGACTGTCGATTTGTACATGAACTAACAATCCTTCCCCCCTCCGAAACAGATAAAAGAAACTATGGAAAATGAGAACTACCTGTGCATCTTTAGAAGTGAACTAATTAGGACGCTTCCCTAAAAAAATCAAGTACCTTTAAGTATGATTCACTAAGAGCTACAAAGAATTGTTTTCTACTTTTAAAAAATTACACTTACTAATGTATTTTTTTAATTAAAAAAATATTTTGGTTACATATGAACTTTCCAACTAATAAAACAAGTTATCTATTTCCTATTGGCAAAAAGTTTCAAAGGCTTTATTCAAAAAACACTTGAGGACATTTTGGGCAATCAGTGATTTTATTATTCAAAGCAATAAGGATTGGAAAGATGTGTTGGAGCAAACAGTTGTGGGACATGAGCAATGGCAGAGTACTATACTGGGCTTACTTTGTAGGATGTTGCGTGCGGTAGTGGTAGACTGTTCAAGGCTGTATTGAAGTACATACATTCTATAATTTATACTTCAAATTATCTTTTTTTATACTTCATGGTTCTCAAAAGAAAGACATGTTTTTGAAATTAAAGATGAATTTTTGTTCTTCCTTGAGTGACATCTTCTATCAACAATGTTAATTTAAACTTAGAGAGAAGTCTCATGAGCTTGATTGGTTAACAATAGTGATTTATTTGTTGACATATTTTGGCTTTTAAGTAAGTTAAAATTAATGTTTAAAAAAGCAGAAGCAATAATTAATAACTCTTATGGGCACAGCATGTTAACTACAGAAATGTTTTAAAAGCTTTTTGTTCTTTAATGAAATTATAAGAAAAATATGGTGAAAATAATATTATCTCTGATGTGTTTTATGCTTTTTTGGCTAACATATAGTTTAAACTGCTAATATAGTTCTACAGAGGAATTACTGAGTCTGTCATCTGCACCTCTATAACTGCCTGATTTGGCTCTGCAACCCAACAAGACAAACACAGACTTCAGAGGATAATTAGAACTGTAGAAAAAACTTCCATTTGAGGACCTGTATACTGCATGAGTCAAAAATAGGGCTGTGAAAATATTTACAGACCCCTCGCATCCTGGACATAAATTGTTTCAACTCCTACCTTCAAAAAGTTGTATAGAGCACTGCACACAAAAACAATTAGACACAAAAACAGATTTTTCCTGAACGCCATCACTCTGATAAACAAATAATTCCCTCAACACTGTCAAACTATTCACTAAGACTCCATTACTATTACTATTAATCTTCTCATCGTTCCTATCACCCATCTTATGACTGTATGATTGTAACTTTGTTGCTTGTATCCTTACGATTTATACTGATATTATTTTCTAGTATGATTTGATTGCTTATTTGTACCCTATGACTATCATTAAGTGTTGCACCTTATGATTCTTGACGAATGTATCTTGTCTTTTTATGTACACTGAGTGCACATGTACCGAAGACAAATTCCTTCTGTGTCCAATCACACTTGGCCAATAAAGAATTGAATTCTATTCTATTCTAAATGAATATTTTCTTTCAAGACAAAAATATTAAGAACCAATTTATACTCTGTAAACATAAAACAAAATCTTTTGTTGAGTTTCATTCATTAAAAATATATTTTAACAGATACTGGTAGTCCTTGATAAATGACCATTCGTTTAGTGACTGTTCAAAAGTACAAGAGCCTGAATAAAGGTGACTTAGGGTGGCTATAGTTGGGTGGTCACAGCATTCTTGTCAAGTGATCACACGCTGGGTACTTGGCAACAGGCTCACAATTATGACACTGTAGTGTCCTGCAGTCATGTGATCACTATTTGCAACCTTCACTGCCTGCATCTGACAAGCAAAGCCTGTGGGGAAGGAGGCAGGAGGTTGCAATGCCAATCACATGGTCCTGAGATGCTGTGCTAATGCAGGATTCATAGTCCTGCATAGTTACAGTAGCAACTGTAACTGCCATAACAGTTGTTGTAAGTTGGCATGGTCATGTGATGTCCTTTATGCATCACTCAGCAACATAGTTGCCAGTTCCAATTACCATTGCTAAGTAAGGAGTTCGACTTAATATATGCGGATATCCAAAGCCTTTAAATAAGAAATATAGTAGTGTTACTGCTGAAAGTGAAGATATCCCCCTGCTGTGATGCCAAGGAGGTCAGATAACTTTCTAATTGTGCCCCAAAGTAGGGGGCTTTTTTGATCACTTGCATATCATTGAAAAACAAAAGTTAAAATATATGCATAATGGGAAAACTAAAAATCAGCTAAGTTAAAGTGCCCATCCAAATATGATAAATAGAGCCCTAGTGGCTCAGTGGTTAAACTGCAGTATTGCAGGCAAACTCTGCCCACAGTCTGGAGTTCAGTCCTGATAGGGCTCAAGACTGAATCAGCCTTCCGTCCTTGGGAGGTTGGTAAAACGAGGACCCGGAATTTTTGGAGCAATATGCAAATAATGCTTATTGTAAACTGCCCAGAGAGTGCAATATTGGGGCAGTATATAAACCTAAATGCTATTGTTAGTCATAATTTAGATAAAGAAAATGTTTCCATTAAAAAACATACCTTGCTTTCTTAACATTCTACTTAAAGTAACTTGAAAGTTATCATCATAGCATTAGGCTAAAACATAAGGCTTAACATTTATTTAATGGTATTCTTACGTTAATCAGCTTGCTAAATAATATAGATCTATGTAGCAGTAAAACAGAGAGTAAAGCATACAAAAATCCCATTTATGAAATGATGTGAAATAATATCCCTAAATTTTCTTCTTGTTCCAAGCCACTGAAAGCCTCCTTGCAGAGTTCCGTGGCCTTAAAATGCACAGCAATTTCATATTTTAATGCTAAATTGGATTAGGATAAAATAAGTGGAAAATCATTGTAGATAACAGTTATTATGGGACTTCACTCCTAATGCATTGATATTGATGTAGCTAACTTATCATTAACGGCAGAAGCCAAAATGATGTGTTTGCTGGGTTGTTTGTTTTGTTTTTTGCTAATTTCTATATTAATTCTACATGAATGAAATCAAACTGTCAAAATCACTCTAGTCAGTCACCTTCTCCATTTGTAAAATTCAGGTATACTTATCCTAGATGCTATTATCATTACAATGTGCAGAGTTTTAAAGGCTTCAGTAAGAATACACAGTTACTGTTTCTAAAGCAATTTTATTAAAATACAGTTCTTATGGAAAGGATGTATTTTCAGTTGCGGTTCTAAACCTTTCCTTAAACATATAGAAATTGGTTGCTTCTGGTGAATAGTCTGAAGTAAAACCAAAACAATAACTGTCTGGACTTTTGTTGAAGGTACATCTAATACGATTTCCAACATATATACGAGCAGAATCGTAGCTAAGGTAGAACTGAGATAGCTTAAATAACTGCAAGAATCAATACCAATAATATGTGCTAATTACTTCATGCTATTAACATTTCAAACTATGTCATTTTAAAGAAATTAGAATGTTTGGAATTCCAAAACCTCCATACAAAAATTTCCTGCAGTGCAATGCATTTTAAGAGATCACTGCTACACACTCACACATAAGTGACTTACTCAACCACAAAAATAAATACAAATAAAATGCTGCCTACCTCTCAATTTAAGTATATTATCTACATGTGGAATGTAGGCAATCAGAAATTGCAAGTACCTGTAGACGCTGATAAGTCATTTCCATGAACATGCTTGTTACCTGAATTTGAAAAGATTCAGGTTAGTGAAGGGAGGAGCACAACTTTCTTAAAAATTGTACCCCACACCTAACTACATAATTTTACTTATGAAAATTAGAAAATACTTTTACTTTGGGACAACTGAAGGGATTTACCAGCCATGCCCCCCCAACTAAATGAAAGCTTACATTTAAATGGACAATGGTTTTGTATCTGCTGGTAAACTATATTAGGTTGTTTGCTTCAAATTATAACCTCCAAGTATTAGCTTTAGCTAGAGGTGTTATTATTGTTACTACCAGAATACAGATATATTAAAACTATCAAAACTAATAATGTTCATGTACAAGGTTCTTCAAACATTTTCCGATCGATGAAATCAGGAGAGAAAATTTAAAGCAAGTCTAATATGACTTAATACAGAGAAAATCTCAAATTACAGAAGATGCAGTTGAGTCTTTTTTTTAATCTACCCTTACATTTCATCAAAATTTATATAATTATTTGAAACTTCAAAAATCCATCCAATTCAAGATGCCAAATACACTTTACTAAACTGGACATGATGCCAAAATAGTTATTTAAATTTACAAGGATGTATAAAAGACAAAATGCATTAACTATGGGAATTTTCCTCATGTCATGAATTGCTGCCTTGGCTTCTTGGTATTTTTTCTAAACAAAAAACAATATTTATACATTTCAGTTAGTGTTAATGATATACAGCATGGGTGTCAAACTCAATTGCATCATGTGATGTATCGCAACATTTTTTGCCTTTGTGGAGCCAGTCATGGCCTACACGTGACACATCTGGCCCGTGGACAGCTAGTTTGACACCCCTGATATACAGCATCTTATACCTTACTCTCACTCACCAGAAGAAAAGAGGAACTATCTTATGGTAAAGTCAACTGGTTCACTTAACAAATCACAAGCAACTAATGAAATATTGAACGTTAGTTATGAAAGATTATGCTATTTTATAATTTTACAATATAGTAAACAAGCATAATTATTATTTTTCATCGAATAGATTTATAGCAGCATAATGTTTTATAATGGTGTATAAAAGTTTATTTGGCTATAATTTATTTTTCTTTTTTAGCTATAACTATAAATACTTTATTGAAAATCTCTTAATATGGATTCAAGTTGCTTAAAGCAGTATCTTGAGAAATGATTATAATATGTTTAAATGAGAAAATAGTATTTGACTAGCAGTTTTACATTACACTGGTGTTTGGTAATATGTCGATGAAGATTTGCAGTAAGTGTCTGGAAGTTGAGTCATGGTAACTAAGAAGCTACTCGAATAAGCAGTGAAAATGTTTCAAACCACACAAAAAAACAAAACAAGTTCAGTTGCCATAACTCAACTTCCAGGTTACATTGGTGTTGTGTTTTCCTACTAAAATTAAGTCACGTATATCAAGCATACACAGTATTTTCAAAGAATGTACATTTTTTTAATGTACAGGTTCAAAAGTTGTACAGTATTGCTTTTCACAAAGCTCAGGAAGCTCAAAATCTCCTAAAAGGTTATTACTATTAGCAATTAACAATGGTTTCTCTATATAAAAGATCTGTAGTGTGGTAAGAAATAGGAATCCATTTTAATGTAAGAAATAGAAGGAGTCTTTGGCAACAGATTAAACAGAATGGCTTGTTTTAAATTCAACTGAAATAGATAATCCATTTACTAACAAGATGACCTACTTTAAAACAACTGAAGTACTGTGCCGGGATAATGCTAAGATGGTTTTAAAATGTTTTTTACTGCCTAGCTGTGAATATTAAGCATTATACATTGGAATAAAATATTTAATTTTATTTAACTGTACTTGGAAAAAAGGGATTGCAATTATTAAACTGTAAAATCTATTAAAATAGCAAAATCATTTATGTGTATTTACTTATGGATTTAAAATATTGTGTTTCCTATATATTTCAAGTTACGTCTTTACTTAGAAGCAAAAAAAATGGCAGTTTTTAAATCACTGTATTTAAAAAAGCCCAGAGAAGAATTAGCAGGATTTTGAAACGACTGCAAGTCCAGTGCCAGAACATGACAAGTATCACAGCTTATCAACATTGTCAGCAGATTGCTACTGCAATTAACATCTTTGCTATTAACATGATTGCAAAGGTAATGAAGAAGCATCTTGACAATAAAACTGATCAGAAATGGCATCTGCTTCTTTGACATTTTAAATACTTTGGAAGCTCTTAATATGAACACTGGAAGGCATGTGTGGTAGAGTTTAAAGACCTTTAAACTGTCATTAAGTAATACAAAGCAAAGATGATGCCAATGCTCTCAATAACTCACGCTTTTATTTATATTCTGACCATTTTTCTGATGGTTTATAAAAATGTCCATATTTAGAATTTATATATTTAAGCACACCTACATTCATTTTCAGAAGATCCAGATGTGACATCTTTCTATTTATATGTATATGCAGATTCTAAAATTGCAGTTGGGAAAGCATTCAAATGTCAGTATAAGTAAAATTTAAAAAAAATATTTATTGCAAAAAAATACAGGCATGGGAATAATTTAGCAGTTAAATATTCCCATGCCATTGGAAGAAACCTACAATTAAATATAAATTATTACAGGACGCGAAAGAAAGAGGGGGATTTGGCCTCCCAAATTGGGAACTATACAGACAGGCAGCGTCATTATTGTGGATTAAAGATTGGATACACCTAAAAAATAAAAGACTATTGGAACTAGAAGGACATGACATGCAAATCGGGTGGCATGCCATATTATGGGAAGGGAAATACAAAGCCCACAAATATTTCCAAAGACACTACGTTAGACATGCGCTTCTTGATATATGGATCAAGATTAAAAAAGAAAACTATATGGAAGTACCAATTTGGCTGTCACCTTCAGAGATAATTACCCACCCAAATTTCAGGAAAACAAAGGAAGCTATAACATATAAAGAATTATTAAATGAGGAGGGGGACTTGAAATCAAGATTGAAATTAAGAGAAGAAGGATTAGACCTAGAGTGGTGGCTGTATCTTCAGATACAGTCTAAATACATGAAAGACAGAAGGGAAATTGGTATTAAAAAAGAACAATATGAACTAGACAAACTTCTCTTGGATACCGAGGAAAAAAACATTAAAAAATTATACTCATATTTCCTAGAAAGAGAAATGTATGAGGAACAGGTGAAGGAAAAAATGCTTAGATGGTGCAGAGATTTTGGATATAATATTAATTTAGACAGATGGCAAAAACTTTGGGAAAAAACAATCAAGATTACACTTGCAGCTTCATACAAAGAAAATACTTACAAGATGTTTTACAGATGGCACCTCCCACCCACGAGGCTAGCCAAAATTAACAAGAAACTTACACCGGCATGTTGGAAATGTAAAATAAATCAGGGTTTGTTTTATCATATGTGGTGGGAATGCCCCAAAGTCCAGACATATTGGCAAAAAATCCAAAACTGGATAGAAGAAATACTAAATATCAAACTAGAGGTTAAGCCAGAGCACTTTCTTTTGGGATTAACAGATGGTAACCACAACAAAGAGGATATATATTTAATGCACCACATACTAACAGCTGTCAGATTAGCTTATGCCCAAAACTGGAAAGCAATGGACGTACCAACAGAGAGGGAAATTCTCAATAAAATACTTATGTGTGTAGAAATGGATAAGTTGACTAGGGAAATAAATAATCAAACTGAATCAACATTTTACGAAATCTGGGAGAAATTCTACGTTTGGCTGGATAAAAAAAATGGGAAAGGTTGAGAAACAAATTAAATAAGGGGAAACTTTATAACTGGATTATTGCAATAGCGTGCTGTTTAAATATCTGATTGGAATGTACATTAAGGTCATGCATTTGTATATAGTACATTGTAGAAATGCAGAGGATCTGTAGCAAATTTTAATTGTTACAAAAAAAACCAGGGCGAACCACAATCGCTCAATGTATGTTTTTTATGTATTGTTTGTGTATGTATTGTAAATAAAAAACTTTATTAAAAAAAAATATTCCCATGCCATTCAAGATCTGATGATAGAATACTATATGCAATTTTGTATTTTACAAAGGAAAAAATGTTTGCAATTTGTTAAAATCACTGAAGCTTTTTTTTAGCCTAAATATGTGGGCATTGAAAGCTTTCGTAATTGCTCACTTCTATTTGTCCACTAAAGCAAAACAAAAACGTATGGGAATATTATAAAGTAACTTTTTATTTGCTAAGTATTCAGTGACACACTTTGATCTATAATTTAAATTACTCATGATCAATGTTATTTTAAAAATAATCTTCAGAAACCATATACTACCTGAACTCTTACATCTAAAATAATCTTCAGAAACCATATTATCTATATACTACTAGAACTCTTATATCTAATACTTTGTAATCTTCAACTGAATAAGACGCTGCATCAAGGTAAAACTTTGCCAACAAAGGTATCTCAAACGAGCTAATTAGCAGAATGCTGGCAACTAATTTGGGAAACTGTTTTGCTGCTGTTCAGGTGGCCTTCATACTGTCATGATCAGCCACAATCACATGAACCTCATTTTCAACGTTTCCTGACACCTTTTCACAAATCAGTGGGGAGCCCACAAGACACTGATATGATTGCCAATGCTCCTTGCTACCTTCCCACTATTAAAGTCTTTACTAGTGGGAAACATGCAGAGAGAAACTCAATGGAGAAATGGTGCACCCTCCACCAGTCCCTCTGCACTTGCACTACACTGGCCAGTAGCATACTTCCTTACTCCCTCCCATACCTGTCGGCAGCCACATATCTGCCTGAAAGGAAGGGAAGGAGGGGAGGAAAGTGGACAGAAGGGATGAAGGAGAAAAGAAGAAAAGAGGAAGGGAGGGAGGGAGGAAAATTCCCACAAGGAAACTCAATGGGGAAACCAACAGAAAGTTGGAAGTCGCTCATATTACCGTGATAATATTCCCAAATAATATTGAAATATAAAATAAATAAGAAATGGTTGAATTGCTATGAAAATAACACATGACAAACGCTGATGCTAAGTACTGTATTCAAGCTTTACACAGACAAAGAATTACTGGAAAACAAAGAAACCTACACATCAGTAATTACCAACCATGCAGAAACCAGACAATCAGATCAAGATCTCACTCAACAATTTAACAAAGAAAGATTAAATCATGAAAGAAAAACAGTGGAGAATGAAAAGCAGTGTATCCATTCTCCCATGCTTCTATGGATTTCTCAAAATCTATAGATTTTGAGAAAGGTATAGGTATATACCTATACACCTAGGTGTATACACCTATATGGTATATATCCCACATACCTCTTTAACCAATTTTATCATTACCAGGGATATCAACATACAACATATGAAATAATCTTCCTAAATTTTATTTAGGGAGAAAGAAACACAGCCATACAAGAAAGTAATATAACATAAACGATAGTCAAAAGACTTACAAAAAAGTTTGGACATCTCACAGAGAGGAGTCAATATTCTATTAAATCGCCATTACAATGCTGCCACAAAAAACAAATACTTAGAAAAATATGAAATATGCTTTCATTTGATGTCACAGTATTTTTACATCCATAGATCCACAACTAGCGAAAGAATCCATGGCATTGGTACTACACAACACAGTCGACCTAGCCAAATTCACTAAGATCGAAATACCTGTTTCACTACCTACTTTCTGTTTGAAAACTAATGCACTGCAGCAACCCAGAACACCAGGAAAAGGAAACAGACCACCTACACAATGTTTTCCAACAAAACAAATAGCCACGCAAATTGATCAGAAATTGCCTTACCACTCAACCCACTATAGCACAACCAATACAAGCTATGAAAAACTTATCACTGCCATACATCACTAATATCTCAAAAATAATCAACAGAGTATTACAACCACATGGTATCACCATACCACACAAACCAACTGAAGTCCTTCAATGCATCTTAACCAGAAAAATGTAATAGCCCAGAAGAAAAAACATAAGTCATCTACAACATACAGTGTAAGGTCTATAACAGCCACTATGTAGGACAGATAGTTAGAAGACTAGCAGAGTGCATCCATGAACATCAACTAGCAGTCAGAAGATATAATAAAAACTCCTTAATCCTACAATATGTTGACAGACCAGTCATAGTTTCAACTGGAAAACTGAGCATCCTAGACCATGCTAAATCCAAAAATAATAGGAAATTCCTGGAAGCTTGGCATTCAGACAAATCAGCCATTCTCTCCAGCAACCTATACTCAAGATAATTGGGGATTAACACCAGACCACCAATCAAGCAGAAAACAATAACATAATCAAAGAACTATCAAGGAGAAAACCAGACACCCACAACACTGGTAGGACAAGCTGCTATATAGTTAGTACATATGATATTACCTAGTTCGGGTAATGAAATGTCTGCCAGAAAACAACCAAACTATAGACCTCAAAGCTCAATCCTGAATTATATATATTCTCTTCTATTGGAAATAACCCATGCACATAAGTTTCTCTGTTTGCAGCAGGAAACCAGAGACCCTGATTTATGCTTTTACAGCTTGCCCTGCTGAAGTTAATTCTTTGCGCGTGCTCACATTTTCAGTTCCCGGAGAACTGGTTGTTACAACCGGCAGCAGCCCACCCCTGGGTTCTCCTCCTGAGTTCTGCAGGACGATTCTTGGTCAATTAAGATGACCTTAAATAGCTTATAACAGGCTAGTGAATTTTAATATCCTTGTAATTTTTTTACTCCCCCTTAGACAGAGAAATATAGCTCCCTTTTAGATTCTGGCACAACTGCTAATTTCATAGATGAGACTACAGTGCATCATATTAAATTATCTACCCAGTTATTAGAAAACCTCATGCTAATTGAAACAATTGATAGGCCATCACTTGGAATTGGTCTTATGTTATAAAGTACAACTCCTCTGCAAGTAAAAATAAATGATTATACAACATTCTTGTCACTATATTCATATCTTTCTTAAATTATACATTCCAATAATTCTGGGCACATAATTTCTAATTAATAGGTCCACTGGAAGCAAGGGAAGAAAGATCTATTTTCCATGTCAAAAATATCAGTCCCACTATTTGTAAGCATCCCTCCTCTCTGCTCCCACCTCCACTGCTACCTGCATCTCTGTCCCTGCACAAAAAGTACACTGATTTCGCTGATGCTCTGATGAAAGAGGAAGCAGTTAATTTGCCACTTCATTTAACTTGTACCATCAACTTGAAGCCCAGCTCACAGGCAAAAGTCAACATTCCATATATATTCAAAAGTTTGCTATTTTAAATGAGTTTCCAGACTACAATTTGAAGGAAGTTTTCATTTATCCTTCTTTCTACATCTCCAGCCTCTGCACCCCCATTTTTTTCCACCAAAGAAAAATAATTCCTGACAGCAGTACGCAATTGCTTCTGGTGTTTTATTTTTTGATGTGCTGTCTGGAGCGCTGTTTTGTAATAATTCTGCATTTTGTTCTTGTCTATTTTGCTGTAATTTTTTTTGTTTTTTCCCCCCATTATTTTGTCAGCTGCCAATAGTCAATTGGAGTTGGGCAACTTTAAAATCAAATTAACAAACAAGTAAATAGCATTACATAACTCTGTAACCATTACAAAACAAAATCTACTGCCTCTTATTTCAGATATGATGGACAGTCTTCACTCACCTAATTGGACTTATGAAGCACAATTAGATCAAAATAAATGTGGATTCTGAATATGATAGTGTCTCCAGAAAATTTGAATAGGTAATATGAATTTGTTCATTGTCGGGCTATCTTCTTCAAGGTCATGAAGAACACACTTTTCAATATTTTGCTTAAATAAGTGGTAGTGCACCTGAATAACATCCCGATTCCTTTTCAGAAGACCACCATTGCATGAGACTCGCATTAGAACTGTCTTTGAGCAAATATATGAACACAACTTTTTGGCCGAGTTGGAAAAATATATATTTAATTTTCCCCAACAGGAATATTCGGATTACTTGCCTTGTTCCTTTTATTCTTTTTCCAACTGAATGGAACTGTTTTTTTTTTTTAATAAAAAGCTTCTGGCTGCAAAAGTAGCTTTTAGCACGGAAGACAATTTTTTTTTAGAGGATGCAAACCATCCAATACAGGTACATGCGTATTGCAAAAATTTGGAGCACATTTACAAATTCACATTTACAAAGTTAAGACTTTCAGTCCACATCAGATAATATGGGCATAATTTTTCTTCAATTTTTAGAACACCTGTACACTTGACTCATAGAACAGCCAGGTGCATCATTATCATATTTTTATATATGCCTCCTATTCCCCTACAAAAAAAATCCTGTGAGGTAGGTTGGGATGAGAGAGAGTGACTGGTCCAAAGTCACCCAGCCAGTTTTCATGCCTCAGGGGCACCCAGGCTGTTAGTTTGTATGCCAGCACCTTCACTACTATACTAAACTGACATTCTATGTAAGCTTAAATATCTCTGCCCACCACTCCTTACCATAATTTTGAAGCCGTGCTCCCCTCTCCCCCTTTCCAGCCAGAAAGCTAGAGAATGCAATCTTTCTGAATGGTACAAAACTTTTCCAGCATTCAAGGGTGGTTCATGACTAATTTTTCCTAAGTTTCTCATAACTTCAAATGGCTGTTAAGTGACTGGTTGTAAGTCAGACTATCTATAGCATTCACGTACTGCAAGTAGAATGATTTGTCTTGCCAATTGACCATGGAGTATTTTCTTAGTTATATCTGATCCATTTCACAAATCCTGGAGCCTGTAGATACATGTGTCAATAGCTGCCTTCCTATATTATTTTTAACAGAGGAACGGCTATATGTGTCATCTATCGGCCTCTGCATCAAGGTTAAAAAGGTATGGCAACATTATCACAACACTGAATGGTACTACAGATATCAGTATGTAGCATAGTGACTGGTAAATAGTAGCTGAATTTTAAGGATGAAATGTAAATACCATCAATATTGTGGTTACTTTTTCTGTGGTATTTGTGGTACAGTGTTTAGATAAAAAGATATATTGCATCATTATTAAATATATTACATTACATACATTTAAAAAAATCTAAATCCACAGTGGAAGTTAATGATAAACAGACTTAACTCATGTTTTTTTCTCACCTTATCTAATCTTAAAACTTACCTCCATAGCCTGGGCCAATCGTTCTTCCAAGGCCATATAAGTAAGGAACTGGGGATCTACATACGAGATTGCTTGAGCAACCCCAAGACCATCCCCAAATTCATCAAGTAGCCTATAGGAAAATATAGTGTTATTTTTTAATCTCTAAGTAGGGATGAAGACATGTGCAATGATGCTTAAAAGTTTGTTTCTGAAGAAATATGACTGTACATTATTAATTTATACATGGTGAAAAAATAAAATTTCTGCTATTTCATATTCAGATATGAAAATAAATAGAATGTAAACAGTAAGAGATTAGCTGTTTAATGAGGCTACTTCTAGAATTTCAGGACATTAGTGAACTGAGTGACAAACTGAACACAGCCTTGCCAGGAAAACCCATTTATCCCCATGTGAGATGAGATCCAACATATGAATTCAGTTCTTGAGACTGGAATGACATAGAGACCTAGCAAAATAATATTTTCTTATTTTGTCTCTCCTACCTCTTTCAGCGTTCTAATTTTCTAACTCTTTCAACTTACTCAGATCTCTCTCAAACCATTAAGCATTTGATCTATGTAAAGCAGGGATGTCAAACTTGATTTTATTGAGGGTCACATCAGGGT
>JANHFK010001793.1:114996-129730 GCA_036250565.1 Sibynophis collaris
CATTTATCCCTTGTCCTCAACTTTACATAATCCCAGTTCTGAACTATTTGCTAAAGGACACCCCTGTAAAATTCCAGTACTTTCTAATTACATTTAAAATCCAAAGCCTTTTCCTAATGATATTGGACAGCAATGCCTGTAAGCACTAAAAGGAATGATTAACCGCAAACTTGGAATGCTGCCAGTTTCAAGACAATATTGTGAATACTTTCATTATTTTCTATTTTTCTTGTTAAATAACTTATATCACAAAGTAGATTTAATATACAAAATAAAAGAGCTCTAAATCTAATGTAATAATAATATGAAAAGAAAAATAGTACTGGTCTTTGTGACAGGTTTTTGTTTTAAAAAATGTTGAAAATTTCATTTTTCATTCAAATCTAGGTAATATTTTTTACTATAAAATACTTTTACCATCCTAAAATTATGAAACTAAAGCCTTTCCATTTAAATACTATAATGGTAGACATAATTTCAGAATATTTTTGTTTATGTTCCAAATCTACTATCTCCTTACTTTAGGTATATACTGTACAAACAAATCTAAATTAGTTTGAGACTTCCAAAAATCCAAAAATCTTAGGCTTCCAAAATTTTCTTTGTATTCTTTAATTGAAGGTATGTTTCATCTTCAAGAGACCCCAACTGTACACAATGGCATATTCCTCACCCCCAAGGAAAGCAAGGCAATCACCTGGGAGAAAGGTTGGAGTAATGTATTAATCTTAGGTTAATGTTTCTTTCTTTGGAAGCCAGGTTCAAGGTTTAAAGCAAACTCAGCATTTCTCAATTCTTCAACAGAGATTTAAAGAGGAGGAACATTTCTGGCAGATTCATATTTGACAGAGATATCATGAAAAATAAGGAAATGCATTCAAATATTCAGAAAAAATATTGTAAGTGCTGATGTATTCCATTCACCCCAAAAAATATTCCTAATTTATTAGGTAGTATCATAATCCTTTAATAGTGATTATGTATGATGAACCTTCCCTGCAACTTAAGTTTCAGAAGTAGTTTTGGCAGATGGAACATTTTAGTTTGAACGTATTAGTGCTACCTTAACCATATGTCAACAGGTTGTATAGTTTTATATAATCTTCAACTTAATCAAACCTAAGAAGTGCATTAACACTGCATTTACGCAGTTCAAAGCAAATAGAATACAATGGAAAGTCTTGAAGCATAAAACTAATTAAATGAAGGGGTGGTAATTGTTTACCTTGTACTTGCTCTGGAGGGTTTCCCAACCCTTTGGACCAACTTTTGAAGGTCTGAGAATTAAGAGGAAAACTCTCTTTGATCGTATGAAATTGGATATTACCTATGCATTTAATCATGTCTTACACTTTTCAGTTCTTCATTGCTCTGTATTATTTTTAAACTAACTATAGATTTGGGATTTGGGATAGATTTAGATTTTAGATAGATAGATTTTAGATTTACTGATTTGGGATCCAAGCCATGTTGATGTAGAAGTCACCGAAGTATTCTTCTTGGTAAAATAAATTTATTTCCAAAAACAAAAGTACTGCAAACCACATTTTTAAATAGTTTCTCAAAGCATTTATTTGCTTATTGAGAGAAAAAATTAAATGAATACAATTAGCTGAAACTAAATGGATTGTGATATTTAAAGGTACAGTGCCTGATCCAGCCACTTGTAAGTACAACACATAATTGGAAGAAATACACTGTTCAGATATCACTATGATATCTGAAAAAGAATTATAACACTGCAACATTGAGGATTCAGGAATTTTTTGGTCAATTTTAAATTTACACATATTAACCAAAAATAATGAAATATTTGGAAAATGTAAAAACTTCTTTTAAAAACTTACCTGTCATCTTCATCTTTGTTGGAACTAGATAGATTTCTACCACAATCTTCAAATTCATCCCAAAAAGCACTATCATCTATTTTACTTTTTTCTTGAAGACTTGTATTTTGTTTCCTTGGTTCATTTTTTACTTTCTTTTCAGCCAATTCATACTCTTTGGGGTCAAAAATCATATTAGATTTTTTTTCTTTATTATGCTTTGAGATAATTTCAGCATTGCATTGCTGGTCATCCACATTATCCGTCCACATTTTACTACTTCTCTTTTCTTCCTCTTCATTCACTACAGACTGCCTTTTATCAATCTCAATAGCAGGATTCTGTTTTCTAACTTTGGGTCTTACTACCAATTCAGCTGAATTCTCTTGGTCCACCTTTATGTTTGTAGTACTCAGTGCATTACAAATTCCTACATGTGTCCTAATTGTAGGCTCAGCTCTACTACTGTTTTTCTGTTCTAAACCATAAGTAGAAACAAGGTTACTTTTTGCTAAAGTTTCTTCATTAGATATTTTCGAAAGTGATTTATTTTGATAAACAGTATCTGATTCTATGCTAGAAAGTCTTCTAAAAGGCACTAGTCTAAGATCTTCAAAACTTTTACTTATGGTATTATGACTGAAACTAGGCAGATGTGACTGCAGATCACTGAAAGAATCCATATCTTTTTCTAACCTAGAAAGCATATTGTCCAGTTTTTCTTGAAATAGTCCTGTTTCTTCTTTAGCTAATGTGATAGCACTTTGGAAACCATCTTCCTCTCCATCACTGCTGTCTGGTTCGTAAGAGTCAATGTTTACAAAGGCAATTCCATTCTGGCCATGAAGATTATTGCACTCTTCAGAAGTAGACTCCACATTGTCATTAGAATTCTCACTGTTGGCAACATTTTGGTGATCACACAAATTGTAGCATGTTGGAGAAAACATGGACGTATCTATGTTGATAGCGCGGTTAGAATCAGCTTCACAAACAGGTTCTTCTGATCCAACATTTGGTAATAATGATGCATCTACCAATGGAGAACATACTGGGACATGTGGACCGGAACCTTTATATAGAATTATAAAGAAAGATACATTGGAAGGATAAGATCAGTTATTGATTATATAGTAAAACAGACATGATAAAATCAGTAATTAAAGATGTTGTATCTATCTACTAGCAAAGTGGTATAGACTCAAGTATAAATCATCAGAACATAATGAACATATACAGTAAGGCATTTAGAAAAAGTAATTAAATATCAAAATAACTAAGATATTTCTCATTTTTGGAAGAAATTTTTTTCACAACAATTTGCAATACTACCTCATCTTTCAATACTACACTAATAAAGTTACTAATATGCCATTTATTGGCATGATTCCAATGGAAAATTAATTCAAAAAACTTTTGGTTTGTTATGAATAATCAAACATATTGGTGAATACAGTTGCACTGTTTCAATTAGACATATCTTGCCAGCAAAAATTACTAAGTAAATCGGGGATCTTTCCTCCATTGTGTTAAGGGATACATAAAAAGAAGAATGTTCAGCTTGTTAACTTGCTCAACAAACTATATTAGAATTATAGAACAAAGAATGACTTCATAGGATCAGATACAGCACTAAAAAAATTAAATAGTCACCTCAATATGAGATGGGTGGCAAACAAATCAATAAATAAGATTATTTAAAGATTTAATAAAGATTTTTTTAAAAAAAGAGAGGCAAAAAGAGCAGATGCTAGCAATAAAACAGCATTCACAACCATGCTTAACTATTCACAATAAACCAGCATTTCAACTTCTCTCTATGGCTGAATCAGACTATGTATTTAAACAATGAAATTATATAATTAGTTGTAGCATGCTATACTTCCAAATCATTATATAGTATTAATTTGCTGCCTTTGTTATGAATAATCATGTTCTGAAAATTTTATGCAATTGCCTAATAGTAAAAATAATTTTCTTATATATTAGGAATAGGGTATTTTATCATTAATATTAAACAGAATCACCCCAAATATATACTATTTCATTTAATATAGCATTAGCACTTAGACTTATATACTGCTTTATAGTGCTTTTATAGCCCTAAACAGTTTTACAGAGACAGCCTATTGTCCCCAACAATCTGGGTCCTCATTTCACCAAACTCGGAAGGATGGAAGGCTGTCAACCTTGAGCCAGTGAGTTTTGAACTGCCGAACTGCAGCTAGCAGTCAGCTGAAGTAGCCTGCAGTGCTGCACTCTAACCACTGCGCCACCTCAGCTCTTTGTACAAGTAGTGTTTTATTTGATTCTAAATTTGCTTCCTCTTTCCCTTCATCAAACTTCCTCTTTAATGTTTCTCATTTAGAAAAAAACATTATGATGGAGTTTGAAATATTTAGTTACTGAGGTTTGCTTCTGATTACTATTCTAATGGTACACATAATATCCTTTATTGTAATTCACATTCTATGTGTTGTGAGTCAGCTTTGGTAAAGTAATATTATGTAAATGTGTTAAATAAATAGAAGGGCATTCTACGTAATATTGCCTCTATGACCGCAGTAATACAATTGAGGGATATTATTTTTTACAATTTGATTGAAGAAAACTTCTAATAGTTCTTAGAAATTTAAAATGCAAGCAGATTTAGCAAAACCAATCACAGAAATTTGATAGTATTCAACATAGAAAGAATCAATCATATAATGTTAATAATTTTGAAAGGCAAACTAACATAAACTATACCAATTAAAGCAACCCAGAAAATAATAATGAATTAGAAATTACAGGTATGGTAGATAATAGCATAACTATGGATACCCCAAAATATTAATATTCAAAGATATGATCTTTGAATGTATAAGAAAAGAAAATGAGCACCAATGACCTACTTTTATCATCTATTTTATATAAATCAGGCTGACTTAAAAATAAATAATGCAAACCTGGGAGCAGATTTGGATTACACATAATAACTACATATTATTCAAATAAGGTTCAGATATATATTATAGCTAAAGATCAATACTATATATCCAAATTATGTTAAGTCCACAACATCCTAGCTTTTTATACAAAAGTATAAACGTTTTATAAAATGCCCAAAAGTAGAAAGTTTTCTCTGAATCAAATAATAATAATTTGTAATTATGTGACACACACACAATAAATTTTCTTTTAGAACACTGTCTAGTTCTAATCCTTCACATTCTTCTGTGTGTTGGTTTGAATATCTTTCTTGATTCATCAGAGATGGTCTAAAACTGACATAGGCATGTCTTCTTCCATATCTTCTCCCTGTAATAGTTTGATAGCCTCCTGCTGGTTTTGGCCATGTGGGTTTTCCAGCTTCCTGACCCATCACTGCAAGAGAGGGGGAGAGGAGAAAGGAGGAAAATGTAATTCTAAATCTAACAGAACATAGTTTTAATTAATTTAATTTTAATACTAAACATATTTATGGTATAAATATAAGTGCTAACAAAAGAATATCAATTAGCATGAAAGCAAAGAATCAATTAGCACAATTATTCTAGGAACATTTGAAGGACAATAATACAGGATTCATGTATATCAGGGGTGTCAAACTCGATTTCAGTGAGGGCTGCATCAGGGTTTTGATCTCGGAGGACCGGGATGGGCATGGCCAGGGTGGCCATGGCCAGCTCGACATCACTCATGCTGGGAGCTCCTGTGGTGATCTGAGCGCTCTGCCAGCAAAAACAGGCTCCCAAATTCCATTGTCACCTGCGATTGCCTCCTGCAACCCTTTGCTAGCGAAAACAGTTTGGGAGGGCCGCCCGCGGCCCTCGTGAGCTCCGTCTTTCAGTGTTTCCAGGGCAGCCTCGCGGGCCAGATCTAAGCACCCCCCCATGGGCCAGATCTGGCCCCCGGGCCTTGAGTTTGACACCCCTGACGTATGTCATAATATTGGTGAATGCCCTTGGCACAATGTAAAGGATTTCTAATTTTTAATATTTTTATATATACTATAAAGTATGCTTTTTTTTAAATTTAGGGGAGCCTGAAAGCAGAGTAAGAACTGTCAAACAAATCACTCTTCACCTTTCAAAGTCGAATTAGTTCTCTTAGTACTAAACAATCTTCCATTAGAGAAAGAATGATTCAACTAGATGCTATTTCAATGACTTCTAGCTTTAACCATTTTAGACTTTATAAAAGAAAAAGGAAAAATGGGGAGGTAAAGAAAGTGTTTGCATGTGTGTGTGTGTCTCTCTTTATAAATCTGGGGACTATGGGAAGTAAAATGAAGAGACCTGAAAGTTGGGGACATAGCAAGGGAGCAGATATACAAGAGTTCCAAACTGAACTAGATAAGTGAATTATTTTATATAAGCAAAAATGGAAACAACTCCATACCAGGCAGATACTAAGCATACATTTAGTTTATTTATCTAGTTTATATCTGTCTCAATTAGTGAATGGTTTAGAATTGGTTTGCAATATCATAGGAAGACTTTCAATATTGTTATATAACTGAGTTTGGGTAATGCCAATTTTGTTAAAGACTTACCATTTTGTGATACTATACAGTGACTTAATATTTTCATAGTGTATATTAAATAAAATCTTATCGTACAAATCATCTTAGACAAAATATTTAATGAAAGATTTTGTTCATATTCCTCAAAATGTTCAGCTATCTTTTAGGAGGAAAAATCCCTTAATTTCTCAAAATGTTCCATAACTATATTTGGAATAATGGAAAAGAACATACATACATACATACATACATACATACATACATACATACATACATACATACATACATACATGAATGAATGAATGAATGAATGAATGAATAAATAAAGTTTAAAACTGTTTTGTATTCTGAAGGTCAGCAACTGTCTTTTTTTATACTTGTATTTTTGTAGATTTATAGACCATATAAATTTATTGACCACTTTTCCTTCAGGATCCTATTTCCACTGAGTTTTTTTTAGAAATAATATTGTAAGATATGTTGGGTTGGAAGGTATTTTTCAAGATATCATTGAAACTCTATAACTAGGTATGAATCTGATCTTCCCTAATCCTACTTTATTACTAGAATCACCATGCCAGTTACTTATCTTTATGTCTTCTTAAAACTGGTATTTTGCATGTCACCATTCCCACCATAAAAATATTTTTGCATACTGTAGGCATTCTGATGGTAAATATTTGTAATAGCATGTATAAAACCATTCACAAAATCCAGCCACTAAAAAAATTAGGGTTGAAAAGATGAAATATGAGTATGTTTGTCTTGAAAAATTAAATTTATAGATCAATTTCACTTTAAAATATTTGAGTAGCATTATATAGATTATAATTTAAAACTCAAATTGTATTCCAGTCTTTAGCAGATACATCAAAACTCTGATGAGGATGAGGCTAGCTGCCTTTAATAAAGTTTTAATAAAGCTTCAGAACTTCTTAACTGATATCTGACATCAGAAATGGAAGAAGTTAATTCTTCTTCAATAATAGAGATAAATAATTCTCTATTTAGAATTTAGAAATAATTCTAAAATTAAGATTTTTGGGGGGGGAACTGTGTGTAATGAAACACACGTAGAACACAGGAGGATCAACACAAATAAATATATTTATTTATTTCAGTACTTAGTTCCTTCTGCAAATTATCGTTCTTCCAAATTCACATTTTTTGTGTGAAGTTATACCTACTCCAAATTGGATTGGATGGTCTATCACAGGGGTGTCAAACTCGCATCGTCACGGAGGAATCACATGATGTATCGGGACTTTTTTCCCCCTTTGCTAAACCGGGCGGAGTCATTACGTAATGCAAGTTTGATACCCCTGGTCTATCACATCTGAATGAAAAATGAATTCATAATTTTTCTAATTCTTTCACCTATTATGGTTGAAATGAGAATGTGATGTGGAACTGTGGGCAGAACATTGAAGATTTCAATAGGAGTATCTGTATCTTCTCTGCAAGAATCGAAGCTACATATGTTTCAAAGGAAAATAACAGAATCACAACTAGCAAATGTATCCAGCTACATATTAAGATGAAGTCTAAATATAATCATGCTAGTTGAATGAAAAAATTTAATAAGCATATTCTCTTTGACTATACAATTTTAATCTATTATATTTAATCTGTATCATGTTAATGCTAGTAATATGATTTCTTCATCTATAATTCAATATATTATATATTGGATTTATATTCAACCAAATAAAAATTTGTATACATGTCTGTTTATTTAGTACAGACCTATAATGCCATTATATATATTTCTATCAAAAGTAAAACTTACTGATTTCAACTGAAGTGCTATAAAACATTGCCAACATTTGTTTAATATGCTTTGATTTTTGTCCACACAATTCACTTTACATTACAATTAGAGTAGTGGAATATGGAATTACAACTGAAACAAAAATATACTTTGAGTAACAACATCTGGATCCCACCTGTCCAATAAGTTAACAATTTATTATGTATAAACTAATTTTATATGTTTAGATAAATTGAACAGTTCAAATGCCCAATGCTTATCAAGCCACATGTTTCATGCTCATATTTAATTTGCAGTCATTATCTTTGCTACATCTTGATGCAAAATCTGGGGTTCTATGATTCCTCCCAATCCATTGCATCTCTGAATAAGATTGTCCATACACTGCAACTAAAAAGGTTTTTTGAACTTTGATTTAACATTACCAAAGATAACCAAAGAATAGAGGAAGAGCTCTCTCAAGACAAAATCTATGTAAACTCATGATGTATTTTCAATAGTTTTCTCTGCAACATCTGCCCTTATATGCAGAAAGTTGTTCCTGGGTTCCATGTATATTTTCATCAAAATCTGATTATTTCAGAATACCTACAATTCAGCAGCGTCCTGTAAGAAAGTACTTCAGTCTGAGCCATATTTTCCCAGTATGTTTCTTTCTGCCATCTGTCTGTCCATCTGATCTATCATTTTATTTGTCCATGAAACCTGTGTGATGCCAATCACATGATTTTAATTAGCACCTTTTAAACCAAGTTTAAAAGTACTTTTTATATTTAAAAAAGTGCCTAAAAGAAATGGGACATTACAATTAAGTTGTTCATTGCTTTTTATAAGATTATCATCTTCTACAGAAATCTAAAAAAGATACTGACCATATGGGGAGCCAGAATGGTAAGTATTTCATCAGAACATTTCCAATGATGATAGAACCATCCATATGAAATTCAATTTGTTTGGTTTTGAAAATGTATGGACTTATTGCCCATGGATTAATAACATCCATTCTTAAAGAATGCAATGACTTGGATTTTAAACTGAATATTTAACGAAGTAAGGTGTTCTATAAGGTAAATGATAAATTAAATTATATTATTTATATGCGGGATCATATAAAATTACTTAATAAATAAATAATAGTAAATCAACTTTATTGTTATGACAATGGAATAAGCTCAATATAAACGATCAAATGAATGCTACACAGGAATATTAAGTATTAATATTAACCTTCAAGCTATATAGGTATTCATATTAAGTATAAATTGTATTTTTAAAATTAGTAAAATAAGATTAATTACACTTTAGCCAAGCACCTTAAATCATCTGTTTCAGATCACATGAAATTTGCCATTAGATATTACTTCAAGTTATCTAGATATTCATATTAAGCATAATTTGTGTTTTTAAAATTAGTAAAATAAGATTAATCACACTTTAGTCAAGCAAAAAATGTTGACTATTTCTTGTTACTTCTTATACTGAGAATTGTAAGAGGACCAAAATACTATATAGTATAATATCTGAAATCTGTGTGGCCCAGGCAGCCGTGGTAGCTGTACTCCTCGTGGAGTGAGCCAATACCCTACCAGGGACAGGTCTATTGTGAATGGCGTAGGCCTGCATGATACAGGCTCGGAGCCATCTGCCGATAGTCACAGAGGAAACCTTCTGGCCCATAGAAGAGGGAAGGAAGGAGACAAAGATTGCCTCTGTCCTGCGGAAAGAGGCGGTCCTGGAAATGTACCTGCGCAAGGCCCTCCTAACGTCCAAGATGTGCCACTGGTGTTCCAATGCATGTTTGGGCTGAGGACAAAAGTCTGGGAGCACCAATTCCTGTGACCGATGGTACAATGAATTCACTTTGGGCAGAAAGGAGGGATCCATGCGCAGGACAACCCGGTTAGGATGAAATATACAAAGATCACCTCTCACAGACAGGGCAGCAATCTCCGAAATCCTCCTGGCGGAAGTGATAGCCGCCAGGAAGGCGACCTTAAGGTCAGAAAACGGAGAGAAATGGAAGTCAAAGGCTCGAAGGGCAGAGACATGAGTGCCTGGAGCACAAGGGAAAGGTCCCACGTTGGGTAACGATGCACTACTGGGGGCCTAAGGTTGACCGCCCCTGCCAGGAAACCCTTAACCCGTGGGTGCTGGGTGAGGTAATGACCACTATTAGTACTCAGGACAGTTGCCAAGGCCGCAACCTGTTGCTTGAGGGTGTTTGGCGCTAATCCCTTGTCAAGTCCAAGTTGTAAGAATTCTAAAACTTCAGGAACCGACGCTGACGTCAGATCCAAGTGTGCTGAAAGACAGAACCTGCAGAATTCGAGCCAGGTGGCATCGTATATACGGTTGGTGGAGGCTCGCCTGGCGGCCTGAATCGTGTGTATAACCCTCCCTGAAAGGTTGTTCTTCCTCAGGAGGATCCTCTCAAATGCCAGATAGTCAACTGGAGCCAGTGTGGCTCTGGATGAAGGAAGACCCCCTGGCTGAGAGAAATCCGGTCCCAAGGAATCCTCCAGGGAGTGGACACGGACAGACCCACCAGGTCCGCGAACCACGGCTGTCATGGCCAATGAGGCGCTACAAGAAGCATCTCCGCTCCTGTCACTATTATTCTGTGAGCCACCCTGGGTAGGAGAGGGATGGGAGGAAAGGCGTAAAGAAGGCCAGCAGGCCACGGGTATCTCAGAGCATCACAACCCTCTGCGGTCGGTCACGGGAATTGAGAGATGAAGCGTGGAAGCTGTGTGTTCTCCCGGGTGGCGAAAAGGTCCATGACCGGGAGGCTGAATCTGTGCATGATCTCTTGGAATAAGTCGGGGTGAAGGCGCCATTCTGCCTGATCCAACTTTGTCCGACTTAACCAGTCTGCCCTGACGTTGGTGGCACCCGAGATGTGCTGTGCCCGTAGCGAGGACAGGTGACACTCCGCCCAACAGGGCAAAGGAGTTGAAAGCAGCACCAAAGTCCAAGGCCCAAGAATGCAGCAAAAAAATGGCGTGCGCGCCAAAAAAGCCCGCCAAATGCCTTTGCAGAGCAAAAAAGGCTGCAAACAAAATGGCGCGAACATCTAAAATGCTCCCTCAGTGCCACGAAGCCTTCACCAAACATCAGAGTCTGCCAGCAGCAGAAACCCCGGAGCCGCAACAATGCTGGGAGCCGAGAGGTGGAGGTGGATATGCCGGCTCGCCAGTAAACCAACTCAACCACCTGCAGCTGAGGAAAAGGACAGGGAGATCGTCAGTCCCAGAAACAGCCATCTAAACAGCTGCAACTCGCTACTTGCCCTGAAGGCAAAGCAGGAGCTGAACGACTGTTCTGGAGCCCTAGAAACAGCCACAAAGTTCTCCCAGTAAATAGTCCAAATAAAAGAAAAAACAAACCTCAGCTCCCAGAAGCGAAGAAAGGATTAATCCAAAAATAACAAATAATCTGAGGAGGAACGATACTACACAAGTCTCTCTCAATCGACTGAGTGAACTAACTGGAGTCAGATGACCAGAGGAGGTGGAGCCAGCAAATTCATAGAGCTACACTCAGTCTCTAGTTAATAGACTAAGAACACCCCAATCTTTTTGGAGTATCCAGTCAGCGCACTGGAGAATAAGATTAATCACATTTTAGTCAAGCAAAAAATGTTGACTATTTCTTGTTACTTCTTATACTGAGAATTGTAAGAGAACCAAAATACTATAAAGTTTAATATCTGAAATCTACCCTTTCCAGATCGTACAGTGGAACAATCACATATTCTTAGTCAAGCAGACATGGAGTTTCATACTGAAGCACTCAAATATGCTGGTTTTGGAGATTAGGATCAGGATTATTTAAAACAGTTGGGCAATAAATACATCAGCAAACTACATGCTAGAGTTAACATGCTGTCTTGGATCAGCATAAATAAAGAGGGCATTTCTATATTTTAAAGCAAAGGTCTATCTTGGTGCCATAACACATATAATTAAAGAGAGCCTCAGTTTAGAAAATGTATTAGATAGTATATGAAAAATGTTCTGGTTAGTCCAGATTTTCTGTGGGCTCCCCCCCTCCCGTAAAGCAGATGGCAGGGCTTTTTTTTCTGTATGTCCCCATGTCCTTCTTATCCCCAGTCCATAAATAAAACGGCCTTATAAAAAACCTTCATTAAATGTATTTTGTTTTCCCTCTTAAGGTGGTACCATCCAGAGACATCTTCGAGATGTGTAAAGTCTATAATGTTTTGTTACTCATTGCCTTAGATGACTTGAAACAATGCCAAGAAAGGCAAACTAGAGAATGGGAATAGTAGGGAATGAGAATAGAAAAATTTATATACCCTTCTGCTGACTGAAAATTGGGGGAAGGGAGGGAATAGTACTATAACTCTAATACTATAATTCAATGATGAAGTCTATGCTTGAAAAATAAGGAATTGCTTTTTTTGCCAAAAAATGATAGATCTTTTGCATATACAGTTTCTTAGAGTTTACTTCCCTAGGATTTGCTAGTTTATGGCCTTTGAGCTACTAAAAGCATACCTTAGAATTTTTTTGTAGTAAATGAACAACAGTCAGAAAGCAGACTCTATTTGTTTCCAGCTGATTAGTTAGTGCTTTACTGGAGGATGAAAAAATTACTCCAGATTACACTAATTTCCCTCTGCAATCCACTTTCATGTCACTTTTGTAAGCCAGGGATACAATGGTAGCTGGCAAGTTTTTCATTACCCGAAAATGCCCAGTTATTTAATAATAGCAAAAACAAAATACCTTTACTTACTGAAATTATGGTGAAATGTATTCCGTTTTGGATTAATAGGATGAACCCCCCTTTTTTTTTAAATGAGTATATCCTGGCTCTGATCTCACTGGTCAGAATGCAGAAGCAAATTAATTGTAAATATGCATTTTACATTAGTTGAAAAATGTTGGATTTTAATTTTTAAAAAGATAGCTGGGAAAGCTTGAAATTTCACCTTCAAGCTACATGTAATTCTCACAATGAATGCATCAGGAGAGAGGATTGTGTTCTAATTCAGCATTTCCTAACCTGCACAGATATACTGTGAAAACAACCACAGAATTCCCAGCATATCAATTTTCTGATAACTCAAGTTACAATATACCTACAGGGTATTTCAAGATTACTGTCTAATCTAATCATTATATCCTAGAAATCTTGTATCTGCATAGACTGTTCACCTTAATAGGCCATTAATCAATAGTATAGCATACTATTAACTTTGACAATATCCTATTTTGATAATACCCAGTACTTATATTCTTAGTACTTACATACTTTTCTAATCCTCAGGACCTTAAATACTGACCTAATCACACTGAAAGCCTGGAAGTAATGGACCGTTTTTGTTTGCCTTATATGGGAATTAATAGGAATCTGATGAATCTGGTTGATCCAGGTGATAAGATATGGAATACATATAAAGTTTCTATTACAGACAACATATTAGAACCATCATTTGCAAATGTTCCGATATTCATTACTTGAGACATCTTCTTGTAGCAATATATCTATACTACATTGATGTAGTTACCTTTTGATAGTAAAAAACAATCAGTCTTAAAAGAGATGAAAAAAATGATCCTAGCCCAACATCTAAGAAACCATTCTTCCCACAACTAAAAAAAGCAATAAAGAACAATTCCTGTGGATATGAAGTTCTAAGATCTGTTTCCTGTAAGGTTTTTTTTTATTTTAATTAAGGCAAAAGGACATGTTCCAATAACTTGCAACAAGTATGTTTTGTCTGTATTATTTCTCCTAGGAAATTTGATTGTCTCTTGTAAATTTTACTGAGGAAATAACCCACCACACCATTTCCTTTCAGGATAAACAATATTATGCAAAGCACATATTTCTCCAGAAGTGGAGAAATATAATGGACAAAGAAAATTAAAGGCAACAATGATAAAAAATAATACAGATTTATACCAATATTTTTCAATATACTCTCCATGCTTATCTATCCTTGCAAACCATTCTAGTTTCCACCACATTCATTTTATACATTGTCTTTTGTTCTTAAAATTTCTAATTCTCTCTTTCTGAAGAACCAACTCCATTCAACAAAGGTTCCATGTCTTTCTGACTTTAATGGAAGTTCTCATGCTAGGTTCCTAGTACAGTACAGCCAGCTAAAATAAATTCTGTTGAATCGTAGGTGTTCTTGTATATTCAAAGGATGGGCAGACAATGTATATCATTGATAATATATTAAATATATATGTTCAATATATAGTGTTGTTGGTCACCAGAGCATGTTTTCTACAACAAAAAAATTAATGCCATAAATTGAGTTAGTATCTCTTGATATGTGATATACCCTTGTTAATTAAAACTATATAAACAAGCTAGCTGAATAACCCTGCTCCACTACGAAACTATGTGATAGGGCTTAATAAATCAACAGAACTTGAAAATTAATGAGTAGTTACGATCACCCTCTCCTCTCCCCTTCTCTCCCTCAGCCTTGCCCCACAGAAGCCTATCCTATCCCCCTTTTCTCCTTCAGCCTTGCTCCACAGAAGCCTCCCCTATCCTATCCCCTGCTTGCTGCTGTGAAAGTAAAACTGAAAGTGAAACTCCTCTCCTCTGCTTGTGCTTTGTATTTCGAACACATTTCTTTTC
>JANHFK010001793.1:132202-145015 GCA_036250565.1 Sibynophis collaris
CTTTGTGGGCTGGGGGGGGGGGAGGGGTTGGTTTGCGGATTTCTGTCCCCACCGCATCTGCGACTCCGCCTATTCGGGGCGATGCACAGCAGCGTCCCGTCCTCTCCTCCTGGTAGAACGCGGAATTGTCGCCTCGCCTTCCCCCCCCTCCTCCCCGGGACGCCTGGAGAGGATGGGTGGCTTGCTGTCATCTCAGCCAGAATCGCAGAAGCGAAAGGGGCCATTTTGGCCAGTCCCTGCGAAATGCAGGAATACATCTTAAAAGAAAGCCCGTTGTCCTGCAGTGAAAAACCTTCCAGCTGCCTACGGTAACTGGCTCCACTATCAAGTTCCGCATTAGGAAGTTTGTCTTGGTATCTAACCGGAATCCGCCTTCTTATAAATATTGATAATAATAATAATAATTTTTAAAAACCTCACTATTCCGTGTCCATCTCTCTGGGAGATAAAGAACGTGTACTCGATCTGTGTGATTTTTCTTTAGGTATTTGGGGATCTCTGCCTTCTTTCCCCTCCGTGTTCTCAGTCAGGCCATCTTCACCAATAGAGTTTTCATTGTCCAGAAGCAAATTCTCCGGGGATTCAGGCAGGAGATTTTCCGATGCCCTCCTGTCAAATCAGCAGAAACAATTCTTTATACAAAAGGCAATAACATATCACCGGAATCCACTGCTACAAATCATTCTTCAAGATTATTCTTGAATATTTTGGCCAGCCTCCACTCCTCATGCCCCAAATATTTAATGTCTTGATAATTTCCACATCCTGGTGTATAATGAATACATACAATGTTATGTAACTATCAGCCTAAAAGTCCTATCGATTTAAATCCCAAATGTGGCAAAAGTAAAACAAGTCCAAGCAGCATAACTTAAAAGTTCTAACTCGTGATCCCCCCCCCCCCAACAGCAAGGTAATTTCATCCAAGTTTTTAAAATATCCAATACACATGAATACCTTTTCATATAGATAGTTTGTGCATGGTGATTTTTCTTTAAATATGTCAGTGATCAAATAAGTCTTAATTTCAAAATCAGGCAGCTTTACATGTCAGTGGTGAAGAGACTTAAAAGAAAAATTCTTTCCCTTAACACCTAATTTACAGTAAGAGTGCATAGTCAGGAAGAATCACTTTCTACAGATTAATTTTCTGCCTGTAACTAGGACATCTGAAATAGACTCTGTGGCTTTGAAAATATAAAATACATAGAAGGTTGAAATGCATTTTTCTTCTAGTATAAAATAATGGCAATTATAAAACTGATCAATTCACCGCATCATGGAAAAACAAGTATCAGCCTGATGTTACTAAGGGATATATAGATTGTCTTGTAGTAGGTCAAATTATTTAATCATCGAGGAAGCTCTCTGATCAACATTGTTTAACATTATACTTGCAATCTGATGTTTGTTTTATTAGAGATCCAAAGATTACACTCCAGACCTACATGCAAAACAATTTTAGTCTATAACTAAGTTATAAATAAAGCTATAAAACATATGATGGTATTGCAACAATACCATATTTCCTTGCTACTGCATTTATTTTGTTTTCATAACATATATATAAGGGAATAACAGATATAGTTTTTGTTTAGTTCAGAAATAGAATGTAGAATTAGAAAAAGGCATAAAAAGATAAACATCTCATTCCCATTTCTCTGCAACTGAATGCTATTTATCAAATTTATAATAAAATTGAAGCCTTCTTTGATTCAGGTTCACTTCTGGTAATTCATGTATACAATCATAGAGTTTTCTTGGCAATAATGTATAAATGGTTTGCCAGTCAACCTTACAGTCCAAGAAAACAGTCCAAGTCCAAGAAAACAGCAAATATATGAATATAATTTAACCATTACACTATGAGTTCACATCAGTTCTAATTCTGTTTGTGAGATGAACAAATACCTTATTCAAAAATTGACCAAATAAAACAAAAGCTAGTACTAATATGTCAAAACGGGAGAAAATGAATGTGGGTTATAGAAAAATTGAATTGTAGTCAATTTTTTTTGCTTGGAGATCAATATAAGAAACCTGAAAAGGTATTTGTTAATATCTCTGCTTTTAAAATATAGCCAAATAGCCAGTTTTAGAAATCCAACTCATATCAATTTTTCAAAAATATCTGTCTTTCAGAAAAATAAGTATATTCTTTTGAATCACTCCTTTTATATCTCCATGCATCAACAAGCTCCAAATAATCAATTAAATTAAAGTCTTTTGTATTTTTCCTTCTTTTCTATGTTTGCCGGTTCTCCAAACTACTCAAAATTTCTGCTATTGGTTCTCCAAAACCTGTCAGAACCTGCTGGATTTCACTCCTGCTCTGACAGGCCTTCAGTCCTTATTATCTTTCTCAATATTGTTTTTGGAATTATTAAGGTTGGAAAGTTCTCAAACTGCCAAATTGTGGTACTTTTATATCTTGAAAATTATGGGACTACAATTTTGACAGGGCCACACTGCTCTTCCACAGTCCTCATACTACCTTGTATTCTTCTGAAAACCATGTTGTCCTAATCTGGAAATCCTTTGTATTTAGAAAACCTTCCATACGTCTTGGCCTACAGTTAGAACTCAAGCCAGGGTTGCAATTATGTTAATATCTTACAAAGATGAATTGAGGAAAGAATACAAAGAAAAATGTCAAATGGCCCAGAAAGTTTGAAGAAGAAGAAGAGGAATACACAATCAGATAGCAAAAGTAAGATGGATAATGGCTAATAAGTTATTAACTTCAGCAAGGCCTTTGAATATGTCAATCATGTTAGTATGTGGAATATATTAAAGTTAATGGGTGTGCTACAATACCTGATTATTCCTCTGAGAAGCCTTTATAATGGGCAAGGAACTACTATAAGAACTGAAAGGGAGAAAAAGAGTGCTTCAGAATAAAAAAGAGACAAGAATGTATACTGTTCCCATATCTTTTTAATTTAAATAGAGAATATATAAGAATTTGAAAGGAAGATAGCTGGAAAATTGGAGGTTGAAATGCTAACAGTTTGAGATAAGATGTCACTTTTTTTGTTGAAAATAAAAGATTTAGGAGAGCTCATTATGAAAAAAAAATCTGGGTCACTGTTAAATGGTAAAAATATCAACTAGCATGCTTAGAGATTTACAGCTGTTAGTTGAAAAGTATAAACTATATATAATTTTGTTTTCTTGAATTCAACAAAAGTGAATATGAACAGCATGCTGGAGAAATAAAAGGAAATTAATTTTAGAGAGAAAGGTTCTGACAAACAGACAAAATATTGAAAAAGAAGGATGTTTGTATGATATAAAACTCAGAATATTTAAAAATTAGAACATTTATTTAATCCAATAGAAACCTTGTTGGAGCTGATGTCTAGCAAAATAAAAAATAATTCATAATGGAGATAGCTGGCACTGCATGTCTTGTACTAATACTCATTTATATCCCAAATTGTGTTTTAAAATTAATCAAAGTGGCAAATACTGTAATATCAGGCAGACAGTGCAAATTAGCCTTTGCTAATTATAGTATTTTAAACCTTCCTATTTAATCTCAGAAGATGCTCATAAATATTTTGTTATAAAATAACCTATGAATTATGGAATAAAACAATAATTATAGAAAGTCCCTGGATTAGTTATGTGCCCCTCGTTCAGACGATAACATTATGAAAAGACTTTGGGCTTTACCATTTACATTGTCTAAACCCAGACAAAACTCTCCATACACAGGAGTAAAAAGAACAAATCTATGTTCATCTCATATTTTAAAAAGTTTCCTGGCTAAAACATATTAATAAAACTTTTTCTTCTTCTCATTATTATATGAACCTCAAGAGAGACGACTGTGGCCCTCACAAACATAATAAAATTAAAATGCTGTTGGTAAACGCCAGGTCCAATCAATTATTATTACTTTAACTGGCATATATTTGAGTAGGAATAGGCAACATGTGCCAAAACCACTGTTTATCACATGTTAATCCCATTTTTTTCTTCCCACTGGAACTGCTTTGTGGGATGTAAATTCAAATAATAAATAAATAAATAAATAAATTTTCTTGTGAATTGGGTAGGAAACATATTTAGCCTACAGCAGTGATGGCTAACCTTTTCCAGACCGAGTGCCCAAATTGTGTGTGTGAATGTGCACATGCACATGAACCCCCGAAATGCAATATGTGCATGCCCCACGCACGTGTGCGCGGCAGAGATCTGAAGACCAGCTGGCTGGTGGGAGGTGTGCGCACATGCGTGGTGTAGCTAAGCTGGGGCAACGGCTCATGTGCCCACGGAGAGGGTGCTGCATGCCACCTCTGGGACACATGCCATAGGTTCTACGGGCCTACAGCATAAACTCTAAAATAGATTTCGCATATAAGCTCATGGGCCACCCCTGAGGCTGTTTGCTTTTTCAAAGTTAAATATTGGGTGACATATGCCCACCCAAACTTGTCTACCCTGTTTTTGAAGTGCACAGCCAATGCACAAGAAAAAAAAATTACTACTCATTGATTTCTAGTGCAACTCTGGAAGTTAAAACAAAAGTTAAGCCACTGTAACAGGCACTATAACAATACTTTCCCCCAACAGCAGAAGAAAAGATTGAAATAAGGGCCCAGAATGTACTTACCGGTACTTACTGAAAAACATCTATTATGACCTCTGGTCCACATAATCCCTACTACAACTGCTAAAAATTAAGTCTTATTTTTGCTTCCTTCTTAGGTTTCCATAGGCAGAGGAGATTTCCTGCTCACAGTGCTTTGCAGACCCAATTCAAATCCTATGCCTGTGATGGCAAACCTATGGCATGTGCCAGAGGTGGTACGCAGCGCCCTCTCTGTGGGCATGCGAGCTGTCACCCCAGTTCAGCTCTGACACGCCTGAGTACATGCCTCTCACTAGCCAGCTGATCTTTGGGTCTATGTCATAAATGCTCGGGGATCCATGCATGCATGTGCAGGGAGCAACCCTGTGTGGGGGCTGTGTGCGCATGTGCGGGGGGCAGGGCGCATGCAGGGGGCCGCACATGCATGCACGGGGGCCATGAGCACAGGGACAGGGTGCATGCGTGGGGGGCTGTGCATGCATTGCATTTTGGGGGTTCGCGTGCTATGGGCACTTGGTCCGGAAAAGGTTAGCCATCACCGGCCCAATCCATTATCCGTATCATGTAATTCTAGCCATTTTCCTATGTTGGAAAATTTCCTGTTGGAAGCAGCTTGACAGGCAACCAGCAGGTGAAGTTATCTTCTGAAAGGGGATGAAAAACCTTAACTGGGGAGTTTTCTTACTTTTAATAAATACTACTAAACTGATCCAGGGCTGTTGTACAATAACTTACACCAGCGATTTGCACACCTCAATAAGTATGAAAAGAACAGGAAGCATATTTCCTTTCACAATTGGTTGCCTTAGAGCAACATCTTGCTGTGCAACTTTCCCAAGGCACAAAAGCTAGACTTGGGCAAAATAATTGGCAATTTGATCCTTGTCATTTTCAGAAATCTGCTCAGTACTGTTTAATAAGGACTTTGTAAGTTGGAATAGCAAATAGGAATATTGTGCCAGTTTGATAATGTGATCCAACTAAGATTTCCCCCTCGGCTGCTCTCAGGGTTTTTTTGTTTTCTCTCTTGAAATATCCTTTACTGAAAATGATATGAGGGAATCTACGTTAAAAAGAACAATGGAATAATGTAGTCCAATAAAATAGTACTCTTCTACCATCACACTTGTGGTTATTGTTATTATTTACATAAAAAATAATTTGTGTACATGTAGCTTCCAAGCACATGACACCTTATTGAATGGTATTGGCTTATCTGTATCAATTCTAAATAGAATTACTTCTGATGCTTCAAGTAAAAAATATATTAATATTGTAATTATAGAGGCAAATGAGGGAAATGTAATAGATTTCATTTTCAAGTAAGTAGCTTATATTGATTTTTTGCCCAAAACATTTCTAGACTGATGCTGCCAAATGAAAATATGCAATAAACATTTCAGCTAGATGGCCCCAGAAGAAAAACAGATTTACATCCTTTTGAGAAATGATTTTTGTTAAGTGTGTAAACCTCATGATGTACTGCTAAAAGAGTTTGGCCAAATGTATGTCCATTGCTGGAGAAAAGTGATTTAAAGAGTCATTTATTTTCATTTTCTCTATCAAATGTTTCCCCTTTATTTTCAGATTAATTGCTGTTCTTCCATATGTATTTGTTTACTAAAACTGTAAAGATATAATTGACTCGTCTGCATATTGAGCTAAAGAAAGAATGTGCAAATCCCAGCAGCTTGTAGGTCACAACAGACTTAGCATGATATGTAAAGAATACATTCAGAAAGTAGGTGTAGCCAAGTCTCATTCCGAAGGAGACCTTCAATTATGAAGGTTTAAAGGATCCATTTTCCTTTTTCACTTAGGCAAAGAATGCCAGACCCTTCCCTTCCCTACATTTACTACTGCTTCAAGTTTGATATATGATGCCTAGGCATGGAACAACAGCTTTATCTAAGCAAACTTACAGTGCTTGAGAACAGAGGGATTCCTGATCAGCTTAAAATCCAAGCCTCTCAAGACAAGGGGGAGAAAAATATTTGCCTGGACTTGCTGAACTGGTTCTCCTTGCTGTGGGTGGGACAAAGCAGGAAGAGATGTAGGTGGTAGAGGTGAAAGGAAGCAAATAACTTGAGAGCAGAAAAAAGGAAGAAATGGACTTTAGGGTAAGATGTAGGCAAGATGTAAGCTGAAAACAGTCACATAGTCTTCAGGAGAAGTAGAGAACAAAGTAATGTTCAACTGGCTGGAAAAGCAAGCTAGGGGATTTTTTTTTCATCTTGACATTAAAGCAGCGGTGAAATCTCCCCTCCCCCCAGTTCTATCCGGTAGGTACGCCTACCCACCAGGACGTCATTACACCCCGATTTTTAACCATCTGCACATGCGCAGAAGAGGCACGCACGCATAGCACGCTTGCACTCCCACACGGGAGCGCACCCAAACCAGTAACGAAGGTAAGTAGATTTCACCCCTGCATTAAAGTGAAAGTTCTAGGTCAGGATCTGTACTGATTTCTTTGTTTTCAGGTTTGCTAGTCTGCTTCACGAGTTCTGATATTTGGAAAGTGCCTGTTAATTATCTCAAGGCACTTGCCTTTAGTATCAGAAGTTAGTTGTCTATTGTAAATTCCAGGCTTTTAGATTCCATCAAGCTATTTGAGCTGCAGCTTCCACTCATCTTTTCATTCTGTGAGAAACTGATGTTTGAGATGCCATTTGTATTTTATAATAAAATACAATAAAGAATAAAGCCAAATACTTTATTCTGTCCAGTTTGTAATTGGTCATTTGGCTACACAAGTTGAACAAAACTTTTTTAAAGCTCTTTAAAAATTATATTGTTGTAAATCTCAATACATTACACTATTTCAATACGACAATATTTGTAAAGTATTGACTAAAGATCATTAATACTTTAGTGTTTCAATAGCTTAGGCTGTTGAGAATAAAAAGAAGAAAGAAATATTCAAACTATATTAATTGCAATTGAGGCTGTCAGTGTTAATAAGTGTAAGATTATTTGGCATTTCCATCCAAAATTGAAGTAACATTTAAAAAAAACTGATGAAGATTACATTAAAATATTTGTGGGGCAATAAATGTTTCAGTATTAAGCTAATTACTTAGTATAAAATCCCCATTACTTTGTGTGTTGTTTTTATACATGTTAATAAGAAAAAGAAGATATGATGTGCAAATTTCACAATATTCAAAAATAAAGAAAAATATGCTTATTTATAATAAATTTTGCTTATTTCTAATAAAGCTTAAATCATAAGAGTGCTTTTGTTCTAATCTCTTCAATAGGAGGCAGAACTGCTATTCTCTAGCCACATGCTCAAAACTATTAAGTGCCAAGAAGTTATGCTAGAGTGGGTTGTTACTGCATTATTTTCATTCCAAGTTTATGGATGAATAAGCCTTATCTCTTTTACAAGCCTGAAGGATGAGGAAGAGCCTGGTCAAGGCATGTCTTTCTTCCAAGAAGATGGTGGTGACAAGTGGGAAATTACTATATGACTCATAACCCAAAGCTGTGCCATATACCTGAACAGGAAGAAGATGAGGTCAAAGACCATGTCCAAAAGGATTAGGACTTGCCCAGCTGCAATAACCTCATTCCCTATACTTCCTTAATTCTCTTTAAAAAATAAAGCACAAAAGAAGTAAAATATTTTCTCTTTGTTGTTTGAATACTCTGAATCTGCAGAAGAGAAGATGTAGTTTTATGGCCCGATGGTATGCTTAGCATTCTATATGCCATAGAACCATTGACTAGAGCAAATTTGGCTGTGGTTTCACAAATGCTAAGCCAGACTTGAACTAGCTACTAACTAATATGCAAATATCTATGGAAGAACATTTTGTATCTGGAATACATGAATGTGCTTTGGCACTGGTTATATGAGAATGAGACGTGTATCAGAAGAAACATACAAATAAACCAAATATAAAGGGACTGGATTACTTCAGAATTAAGTGATGTAAAATAAGAGATAGGATCAAGAATGAACACGTGCTGAGTGAAAGTGGATTGAATACAAAAGTGAGTTAACACATTAAATATATTGAGGCTGCTTAATCGCAGAAAGAATGAATGTAAAACATTCAAATGAAGGAAGAATGAGCAGGCTGGGTGCAAGGGGAAGAATGAAAATAAATGAGTTGACTCAGATGATGAAAGTTTTCATCTCCCATTTTTCTGAAGATTCTAGTACAAAAGACAATATTTTGAAGGGCATAAGGAGGCGAGAGAGTCAAAGATACTTGCAAGAAGAAAAGTTTAGCGAGCTGTAATCAATGGTATTGCTGTACACACGATAACACCATACATTTAATTTACTTTGCTTACTATTTCTTCTTTTTGTGCTTTACATAACTCTATTTGCTGCAAAAGGGAGCATTATCTTATTTCTTTTAAAGAATTGGAAACAAAAGCATTTTCCCATGGGAAGGATTCTTTGTAAATAATTCCAAACTCTTCAAATTTATTTGGATTCAGTCCATTTGTAACTTTCTAAAATCAAAAATTTTTTAAGAGCTTAAAATTTTTTAAATCACCTTTTACTGTTTATTCAGGGGAAAAAAAACTTAATTTCTTAAACTTGTATTTAAAACTCCTTTTGCTAAGGCTTGAAGGAAACTTACCTGATGCTGTAAAACTTGTTGATTCCAAAGTTCCTAACAGCTAAAAATAAGTTAACAAGCAATTTCTGAAAGTGATTAGAAAAGGAAATATGTGCATCTAGTGTCCTTTTAAAGGCACCAATCTTGTTTGGACAGAAGTGTTATGGCTTCCTCTTTCAGAGCTCTAAACGCACCGGAGATCATTGTCTTGCAGACTCCTCAGAAGAGCAATTGCTTGGAGCACTTGTGGCCAATCTCAAGTCCTCACTTTGTCCAGAGAGGAATTACAAAGAGCTGATTTACTTCCTGACCCACCACAGTGATTGGGTTTGCTTTTTGTGGAGCTATTTCTTCCCTGGTAGTAGCTGCAAAAGGGAACACAAATATATGCTTGTATGTATAAATCCACATACTAAATACCAAACATTATTAACCTTTGGTATATTCTAACTTTTTCTGAGAACTAGTATAAACAAGTATAGTAAAGGTCCTACAAATATTTCTGTGGCATGGAGGATTTAGAAATGAGCAACAGAAACTTTAATAATTAATATATTTAATAGTACTGAGGTGTTTCCATAGCAGCAACATTTTCATTAATACTGGATGTGAGAATAATGTGCCATAAAAATTGCCTACTGATAGCCTAATATGAATATTTATGCTATCTTTTTAAATGTATAAGCAATAGGAAACTTGAACACATGCAGAAAATAATCACCATTTTAGATTGGTGTCCTATTAAGACAGCCATGCCAGTATGCTAATCGGTTTAAGTTAACTGCAAGCTCAATTATATACCAACGTTATTACTGGTAAAATTTGTAATATATCTTAGAACCATATATGTTTGGATAACCATACTACAGAGAGGGACAGTGATGTGAATTGTTTATAAAGCTAAGATGAATGTATCATTTAAAAACTCAATTATACACTTCAGGCTTTCAAGCATATGAGAGAATCTTTGGTTATTAACTCTGCTCATTCCAAAATCCATACTAGGATAAAAAAATTTCAGGCCAATTTGTGATCATAAAATATTATACAAGCTTATAGATGCTCTGGAACTTTACACTAAGCATACTGGCAACAAAAGAAAAAAGAAGACAAGGAGGACAACGTTGGAACTGATAGCCAAGCCATAGGGTTATAATTATAGTGTGAAGGAGGCTGCAGATAGATCAATTAGAGTTTTTAGTTGCTATGCTTGAGAAACAAAAAGCCTTGGATTTTTTTAAAAAGATAGTTTATTCACAACTGAACCATTTCCTTTTTAAAGTTAAATATAGAGTTAGTTTCTTTGAATTGAAACTATACTGCTTTTATTTACAGCTGAAATTACTTCGAATAATGATTTACTACAGTGGTTCTCAATCTTTTCTTCACAAAGGATTCCCTTTAAATACTTTTTGTGGCCATGGACCCTGGCCACGGACTCCTGAGACTTAACTCTAGATTTAAGTCATAACATTTCCTGAAGCCTTCACAGACCACACACACACACCGTGATGACATTGAGCCCCCCCCCCCAGGGTCTGCGGACCATAGATTGAGAACCACTGGTTTACTAGGTTAAAAAAAAGACAAAACAGAACAGGATAAAGTAATTTTATGTAGGACCTGGAAGAAATGTCATCATCATCCATTCACTCATGTCTGACCCTCAGTATTCTCCATGCCCCTCTGTCATGTACTGCCTCTTTCAGATCTGCCATGGTCGAAGTTTCGAAGTTTATTCGAATTTATATACCGCACCTTCTCCTTTGCAGGACTCAGGGTGGTTTACAGTCATTTAAAAGGCATATAATACAAATATTAAAAACAATTAAAAAACAATTAAACATAAACTGTACCCCAATTAAAATCCCAATTATAAAACCCCATTCACAATTTAATTTAAAAACCCAGGCGAGGAGGATTCAGAGAGGAATTTATGAGAGGCCGGCCGCTGATCGGCCATCCCAGTGTCATCCTTTGTAGTGTTTCACCAAGAGGTACCAGGGTGGCCGCTTCCTTTTTTCCCCTCTCACCATTCCCAGCATGATTAACTTTTCAAATGAGTCCGCTCTCATGACATGCCCAAAATATGATAGCCTTTGTTTTGGAGGAAATGTACCCTCAAAAGAAAAAGCATCGCAACTTTACACATTTTAAACTCCTTTTTCCCATAATGTGTCAGAGCATTTTCTTTCCTGGAGTCTAAAATCCAGTGCTAAAGTGCTCAATTCGGTCTTTTCTAAATCAAAAGCAAAAGTAGCAGGAATGCCATTGGGAAAAATCTCCATTAGAACGTATTAGAAAATAGATGTACAGAGCTGAAAATGGTTGATTCTCATGTGTTTGCTTATTTGCTTATTTAAGCCAGTTAAAACTGAAATACTTCCTGCCCTTGTGAATCTAATGAAAGACTCATTGTTTTGTTGCTTGTTTTAGGAGTCTGGCCATTTTTAATAGGCTATGCTTGGCTATTTCTAAATAACTAAATTACAAAGACCCTGTAAATCAATTTTATGGGGACTTTTCCATAATAGGAAGCTGGGAGAATATTTGTTTGAGTTTTGTTGGGAGCTAATTAAGACTTTCAAGAAGATCAGTAATAGTATGTAAGGCAGGGCTTCCCACATTGAGAGGCGTACCTCTCTTGGGGAGGTGTGAATAACCTTTCAGTTGTACATTGTTACAATAAATCCACCTTTGCCAGAGTCATTGAATTGCTTTCATTGTTCCTTTGTGTTCATTTTGGTGTTTGGACATTTTAGGGGAGGGTGTGTACATTAAGGTTACAAGAAAGGAAAGTGTGATGGCAAAAAGTTTAGAAAACCCTGATGTAAGGTACATCAGATAAGCTTATTTCTCCTCCTCTCTATAATTCTTCTTCTGCTTTCTCTACAATCCTTTCTTTATAATTATGTCTGCTGCAGTATATCAAAAGAATTGATTAGATTTCCAAGATGATTGAACTGATAACGTACTTTGCACAACCAATTTAAGCTTATAGGTTCAGTAGCTTCACACTGCAGAAGTTGAAAAAACAAAGCAAAAAAAGGCTTTGATTAATTTGTCGTGTATACAGTGAGAGTCCTCAATTAACTGAATTGCTAAAGTCTGAGAATACAGTCCTGGGTTTTATTGCAAAACATCGTGGAGCATAAATAAGAATCATAATCACTGTTGTTTGGCTAACAATCAAATCTCCCAAACAGAACAAAAAGCAGCAAGATATCTGACGATATCACTGCCTAAATATTGGCAAACGAAAGGATCACAATACATTAAAAGGATGTTAAATATAGTGATCAGTTATTTCATGGTAGTTATTTTGAGACGGCAATTAATTCTTAGGCTAATGATTATGAATCACCTAATTGTAATGGGCTTGATTTATTCTCTTCTCTACTAAAATAATGAAAGAATGCCATCCATTTGTGCTTTGAAAATTCACCATTTGAAGATAGGCATACAAGGATAGATAAACCTACAGAAGTTTTAAGTGAATTCAATGGATTGTTCAGTGACTAAAATACAGACCTTTATTAGCAAGCATTAATTTATTAATTAATTAATTTATTAAATTTATACCCCGCCCTTCTCCCTTACGGGACTCAGGGCGGCTTACAGTCATCATTA
>JANHFK010001794.1:0-13734 GCA_036250565.1 Sibynophis collaris
ACAGCCTGGAACAGCTGATAAGCAGAATTCAGGGTGGCTGATCCAACCGCCAATCAGCTGTTTGTGCTAAATGAGGCTGTGCTGAAGCTGACCAGGCTGTTTGCTGTTTGCTGCAAGGAGGTAAATTGCTGGGAGGCAGAGGCCGAAGGGTGGGGGCCGGCAGGTGGGTGGGGCTTCAGTAACATTCACTTTATAAGACATGCAGACATTTCCACCCACTTTTTTGGGGGGGAGTGCGTCTTATAGTCCGAAAAATACGGTAAATGGCAGGGTGTCCATTTGATTTCTTAAATATTAATGCTTACATTTTAATGTAATTATGTACTTTTTAAAATTTAGCACTTGCAATGATTCTAATCCCTGTCCCTCTCTATTATTTGCCCTTCAAATGGGAGGCTCCATATGATTAAGCCATCCCCAACTTTTTGATCTAATTTGATTGTTAGCTAACAAAAACATCTAGAAGAAAAGTGTCTATGGAGAGTCTCAGTCATCCATGTCATGGTTGTCCCAAAGGTCCTCGAGAGGCAACTGGACTTTTCGCTTCTCATGCCAGCTGAAGAAGATTCTTGGATGAGAAGCGAAACATATTCAAAGAAAAACTAGAAAGTCCAGTTGCCTCTTTAAAAAAAGCACCTCTGGGACATCTAGAAGAAGCATACAGAAAAGGACAGACCACTGTGAGAAATGGAAAAGAAAGTCTAATTTTATATCAACTGCATGAAAACTGTCGGTCTCCCAAGCAGATCAGACAGGAAACATAACAAGGTGAGCTAATTCTACTTTTTTATAAGGCTATATTTATGTAATCATCTTGTAAGTCTAACACTACAAATCTCCACCATTTATTTTATGCCATGATTAGTTCAGGTGGATCCTTTTCCTTATATCTGATCGTTCCCTAGGCAGCATCTCTCTCCCCCACCCCATCTTCCAAGGTCATTATCACATTCCATTAGAGAAACCAATAGTTCACTGTGAACTGTCATTAAACTATTTACACAAATTCCCATTTACTTTTAAACGTTACTGGCATGTTACCAATTTCTTTTTCCATTATCAGGTGGCTTCATTCATAACATCAGAGATATCGGAGTCTGTTATCCCTCTATCCCTCCCTTGGACAAACACAGTTAGGTAACCAATAGTTCCTAGATAACAAAAAATGCACACACTTCAGGGATTTTGTTGTTTACAGAAATGTGACAATTTGCTAAGCCAGGGGTCTGCAAACTTAAACTAGAAGACCTCCAAGGTCCCTTCCAACTCTGTTATTATTATTATTACACTCAAAGAGCCATTTGAACCCGTTTCCTGCAGAAAAGAAAACACCGGGAGCCACAAAACCCTTCCGGTGCCTGACTATTTCTTGAGAGGCCACAAAACTAGCATATGTAGTTGAATTAAACGTTCTGTTTTTTTCTGAAACATTTCTTTTCTTGGATTTATCCATGGTTGGCCTACCGGGGGTTGAAAAGCTCAATAAATCACAAGCTGGCGGGTGTCGCACATTGGCGGTTGTGACGCATATTTTGAGTGACAGGGAGCTGCATCAGAGGGGTGAAAGAGCCACATACGGCTCCAGAGCTGCAGTTTGCTGACCCCTGTGCTAAGCAATAAGCAGCTCACATTCTTAATCACAACTTTCCAATTAAATATCCTGTTTCTGCAAGATCCCTTTCTGTCCAAAGTTGAATCGCTTTCCATTGTGGTTTTGGTTGTGACTAAACACCACATCTACATACATTGCAGAAAGCTGTTTTTTAAAGTCAGGATGAACCAATCCATCATATATGCTACAGACAATGTGATACAACCATATCTGTTCTGATGCACTAGTTTCACAAAATTAAAATTAAGACTTAAATGAGACCGTTTTTCAAAATACTTAATGAAATAAAAACAATACACAAAGATCCATAAATTCAGATTGGAACTCAGCCTCATAATCATTGCCTGGTCAGTGGGCAGTCTTATAAATTGATTGAATGAACAGATGAATAAATAACCTGCTGCTTCAGTTGTTGAACTGCTCTTCTGAATTTATCAGAATTTACCATTTAAAGTGTTGTTGTCCTATACTTAACCTATACCTAACCTCGCTTAAGGAAATCCTATTCAGACTAACACATTTTAGCAGCAGTTTGTAATATATTTGATCTAGATGAAGGCCACTACCTCCTTCTACTAGACAACTGGCTCTCCACCGTCCTGTTCCAGGAAAACAATAGCCAATTGCTTTTCTTCTTGTAGGAACATCTTCCTGGAGATAGGCTATATTTGTGTGTAGGTATATATGTGTTCGTGTGGCTATATATAAACATTCTCACATACATGCATACAACTGTATGTGCAGAGAGAGAGAGAGAAGTTAAATTTCTATATACAAGGTTGAATAATCAAATTATAGGTATATACAAGCACAACAAACAGCTTAAGAAAAATTCCTTCTTTTCAGTCTGCATCCCATTTTTTATGCTTTCCTATCAGCAGTAAGGAAGTAGCACATGGGTTATCTGGAAGCTATCTATCCACCTCAGCAGACCACAAGAATAGTAAACATCTGGAATTATTTTATTTTCAAATGGAGGGGGAAATTACTTATTCCAGATAAAGCTTCCATTAGCAGAGGCTCCGGATTTTTAGTCTAAGGAATAGCACCTTTACTCCAAATTACTCTGCGTGAGTACCTGCTTTTGTGAGGAGGTTATTTGACTTCTTGAGTTGTTAATTCCAGCACCACATAATAAATCAATCATTTTTAATCTATTAGCTAAACATTGGGAGGAACCCTGCTTCTCACTGGCAGGACTAGCTTCAAAATTGGGGCAAAGTTATTTTTCCAAGGGAAGGATAAGCTCAGTGTTCAATTCTCTCAATTCTTAAATTCTCTCAATTCTCTCAATTCTTACATTCTCTCAGTTCTCTCAATTCTTACATTTCTATTCTCTTTCTGACATCTTTAAGATTTCACACATCTTAAAAGTTGCCAAGGTTGAGAAGTACTGAGTTAAAGAATTGCTGAATAGGAAAGCCCACAAAGATGTGTCTTCCTCAAAATCTTGAATGCAGCCTCTCAAAGCCATTCCCAAAGTAATGGAAATAATTAAAATATGGAGGAGGGAAAATCATGTTGACCTCATTTATTTCATTTTCAATTAAATTAGACTTAATTGTAGTCCTGCCTTCTTTCTGTTTTTTATTATTATTATTATTTTTTTTTTTAAAGGAATTTTTATTTTATTGAATAAAAACAAGACATACAACACAAAACATAAAAAGCATATTTTGCAATAGCAAGGGTGCTTGGGTCAGTTAGGTTAAATCAACAATATTACTTGAATTATCTTTTCCATATTCAAAAATTGCATAGACAAAGCATCAATGATGAATATATCTATTCATCAGCATATATTTTCATCCCTATTAGAATTTGACATTTTAAAAATGGCTTTCTTTCTTCCCATCTCTTGGCAAAATTTTTATTTTTCTATTTTACATTTAATCTGGTAATTCTACATGTCATTTACTCGTGTTTCATATTAATTGTTGTTCTCTTATTTTACCCTTAACTCAGAATTCCGGGTTTAAATTTTGAGTTATCATAATCATTATTTCACGATAAGATACAAGTTAATCACAATCATATACCAGCCTGTCCCACATTTCATGTTACTTTAATTAATTTCCCTTCATCCTGTGTACCACTTTGATATCCATTCTTCCTTTTCCTGTTCCAAATTTTTGTCATTTATTACTGCTTCAAGAATTTTAAAAAATTACAGTCATTTATCCGTTTCTAACATGAATCAAAATATTATTTCAACATTTTGATAATATAATATACAATAAGCATCACAATTCCCTCTTATAAATTAATTTACTTGATCCTTATTTCCAAATTTATCATTTAAATTGTTTGAACATTTATTTTATTTTGTGAGTTAATTGTTGCCATATCTATTTCTGAAATACTTCAAAATATCATTTCAACATCAATATTGCCATGTACAGTATAAATCATAACTCCTTTTTATGCATTCATTTATTCAATCCTTATTTTTAATTACTTATTCTAGTTATTTTCACAATTATTTTATATTATAAATTAACCATTCCCAAAATTATTTCTAGCGTACTTCAGTATATCCTTTCTCACTAATTGTCCTCACAACTTGGCCATTTGTATCATTCCCCCTTTTAAAAGATCCTCCCCTTTATTCCATTTTCTGATTTTACCCCTCTTCCTATTCTTTCTCACAATCGCCTCTATTCCTCTCCCTCTTTTTTTCTGTTGGGGTTTCTTTCTTATTCTATAGTCCCTTCTTATCATTTACCTCTTTTCGTTAGTCATCTCAATGTATTTCTTCTGCTTATTTTTTTCTTTTTTTGTACTCTTTGTTTTCTAACTAATTTCTTTTTCTTTTTTTATCAATTCTAGCCCTTTTAGGTTTGCCCTTCCTATCCTTCCATTGTTTCCGATCACCTTTCTTGATGTGCTTCTTAAAAACCCCTTTGTTGTCTTCCTTTTCCGGGATAGAGGTTTCTGCCAAGTCATCTTCTTCTTTCACCAACTTCTCCATTAGTTCTAGCAGGGTGTCAAGTTGTTCCAACATTGATGCTGTTTCCGGCCCCATGGTGTTCTCACATTATTTACTTGCTTGCAGTCATGGCGTTTCTCCGTTGATGCGTGTTGCTCACCGTTTCTTGCTCGTAGTTCCTCCTTCTCTGCTGTAGATGTCTCTGTGGTCTTCACGATTCTGGTACTCCTCAATAATTTCGGTAATCTTTTAGTTCTCCAATCTTTCTTTTTTATTAATGCCAAAAACACAATTTAGTCTCAAATCTTCGGTTTTATCAAAGTAATCAATTTTACGTCCCAAACAAGGTTTCTCCAATTTTAAATTTGCCTTCTTCTTTTATTTATTATTTGAATTCCCCCCCCTCCCGATTAGCTTTAAACTCCAAAATGCTCTTGCACAGCCACTTTTCACACCGCCAGGATAATTACACTTGGGTAAAATTCCACATCTTTACTGTCAATTAGCCTGTGAGTTGGGTGGATCACTCACCTGGCACCGATTCTCAACTTCTCTCTCCCTCCAGCGCAAAAGCTTAGGTCTGATTGCCTCCGGCTTTGAGTCGGCCACAATGGCTGACACCCCCGTCATCTTCTTAGAAGATTCCCTCCGACCTCCGAGGAGCTTGCCTGCTCCTCTTGGTCCAACGAGGCACTCTTCTTCCTCCCCTGCCCCTTCAAGGCAGTTTGGGGTCCGAAGACCCGTCGATAGACGGTTTGTCTGTCTGCTTTTCGCCAAGTTCATCAGAGCTCGGCTATTTGCAGGCAGTCTCGCCTTGGCGTCAACCGAAAGTTCCTCCCTGTTAAATACCATCCTATTTATTTCATCACATCATCGTCTAGAAATGAATCCTCTCTCTCTCTCTCTCTCTCTCTCTCTCTCTCAAGAATTATCACTTTCAAGTATATCAATATGGCGAGAAGGAGAAAGCTGTCATTATCTCCTCTAATCTCTGATTAAAGTGGAATAATTCAGTTGCATCTTTTGTCTCTCTATTTGATGTGGACTCAACTGCTTTGTATACGAATCTCCCAGATTCGATCCGTAGTCAGTTTACCTTGGGTTGGGAAGACACTACTTTGAAAAGTTATTTTTGGGTAAGAGTAGACAACATTGAGGTAAATTGATAAATGACATGATTTGATAGAAAGTAGCCATCTTTGTCTGATTAAAGTTTCTAAAGGAGGTAAATATGTAGATCAAAATGTATGTACAAGTGCAGTTCTGGTTTTAATCCAGATTTATCCTAGAATGAGCCCTATTCTAATAGAGGTTCTTCTCCAAATATTTATTCCATGGAGCTTCTATATTTTTAGGTATATAGACAATATGAAAATATACTATCATTGACAAAAATTGAAAGCCTCATAGTTTATATCACTAGCTTTATTAAACCAGGAACACCCAACTTTGTTTAGCCTGAGAATGACATATAGTTTTGGATAAGACACCAAGAATTGTGTTCTCCAAAGTAGTTGGATCTGAGACAAAATGGGTATTGTTATAACAACAATTCAATTGTTTTGATTTAAATTTAGCATTTAATTAAATTCAGTGACTATGATTAATCCCCATGAATTTAATAATTTTCTTCTTGTGATACATTAAAAATGCAAGCAGATGGCAACTTTGGGGGTTATAGCTAATGCTTTTCAGAAACTCCTTCCAGCCTGGGGATATTTTTGCACTTCAGTTTCAAACCATGCATCACATCAGTAAGCATTGTAATATTATTTAAAAGCAGTAATTTCCCATTTTAAAAATGAAGTAATGTATTACAGATTATTACTAGAATATTGCCTGCCTTAAATGCCCTAAGAAAAATCATTTTCTTTGAAGACTAGCTATTTTTTAAAAAACAGATCAAGAGAAGATTTTTCTCCCTCCCTGTACTAGGTATTGTAAATGATCCCACCACAAGTCTCAGAGTTCAGACAAATGATGGTTGTCCAGCATTAGTCATGCCTTCTGCACACACTCCAATTGTTTTGTATGCTTCGATCTGTGGGGGCTGCAGGGGAGGCTTCCTCAGCTCAATCATTGCTTTTGAGCCCATGTTTGGGATGATGAAAGAAAATAGTTCCCATCATTATCCCTAGAAGTTAATTAGCTGTGACACTGGGAAAATGGCAACCTCAGGAGAGTGAGATATTTATAAAAAGGCCTGTCATTTGCAAGGTTAGCCAGTTATCTAAAGCATACTAGTAAAGTATATGGGGCTATGTTCCTAGTATGCCATTTACTTAAAAGGTAATAAACATCATCAAATTCAAAGGTGATAACCATAAAATAGCAAAATTCAAGCTATAAGTGTACCATAGGAATATGTTGTAGTGTGTCTACACATAACAGGATAAAAACATTCATGTTTCCAATTGTTACCTTTTCCCCAACTCCCTATTTACAACTATATGAATATTAAAACAAAACAGAATCATGTCTGTATAGAACAGGGTCAAATGAAGCAATATATTGCACTACTGGCCTACAATTTAAAACCAAGTCCTTCCCACACATTATCACCAAAAGACCCAGAAAATAATATTTTGTTAAGAAACTCCTTTTAAGATCATGGATATCTACTTAATCTTCAGAACATTAAGTTATAGTTTTGTTAAACGAGACTGTTGTAAGTCATTGTTCCATGTTGTTTGCCTGCAGTATTTATCTTAATACAATGTTTCGGTTCTGAGCTAAAGTTAATGACAGACTTGGGAATTTCAATTAATATATCTAAATAATTGAGGTTTTCAGGCATGGCTAATACTTGTATCTCATATATTGAAGTAAAAAGAGGTTTTAATTGAACGTAGTGCTATTCAGTAGTCTTAGGAATTCTTCTGTGCTTCAAATTGCAGACAAATCAGTCTGGGAGTTACTAAATTCTGCTGAAGAAAATTCTATCTACATCTCTCAATATTATTTCTGCAATGAATACAGACAGATATTGAATACTTCAATGAGACTATGCAATCATTCTTATTAGCTGTAACCTGTGCCCACTGCCCCAGCCAGTTTATTGTGCGGCTGTAGACATTTTCTCACTATGTGATGCAAAACATGGTCAAAAAGAGTGATTGTTGACAAGGGAAACAGGCAATAGGGATAACCTAGAACATTAGGTCTCATTTATTTTAACTCTGCATTTTGTCTATCAGTGAAAAGCCATATTTAAAGTAAATTACAAATAATAATCACTTTTAGGAGGATTCAGAGAAATTGGAACAAGTTCAGAGAAAGGCAGCTGAATGATTAGATAAATAGAAACTATGAAAGAAATTGAAGGAGCTGGGTATGTTTAACCTTGAGAAAAGATAACTGAGGGGAGCCATAATAATATATTCTTCCAATATCTGAATGATAGTCACAGAGACAAAGGTCACATTTTGTTCTTTTTTATTATAGAGTGCAGAAAACAAAATAATGTATTTAAATTATATGGAGGAAAAGTCTGATAGAATGTTAGAAACGGTAAGAACAGTTTTGTTGGAAGTCGAATCTTTCAGGGTGTGATTGTGAGTATTCCTAAGTGTTTCTCTCTTTAGCAATAATTTATGAACCAGGTTTTATATCATAACAGAAAGGAGATTATTTTTATTGTAAACAGTCTAACCCCTACCTAACTACATTTTGTCAGAAAGAGAATCCGAGAACATGTATTTTGTTTATGTGTGATTGAGAAGAAAAGCAGAAAGAAATAACCTTAGATTAGGAATTTCTTAGATAAAAAATAGGCAGAATGATAGACAAAGAGAGGACATAGAGTCAATCCTTCTTGATCACAATCATACTGGCTTTATGGTCAGTAGGTCAAGAAAAGCTGAAGAATTAGTGTCAGTGGATTTGGACTCCCAGCAGAGGAAGAGAGGCATCTGCTTCCTTTTACTGGGTGTATTCAAGTTGGGCTGCTCTGTCTCAGAGGCTGGCATTGGATTTCTGCAGTGAGCAGGACGCTGGGCTTCATGGCCTCCTTCCAACTTCATAACTGTTAAAATAGGGAAGGAAAGCAGAAATAACCAGGTGATATAATGGACCTGAATAAAAGATCCAGCTAAAGCATAATGATCTTAACAACCTGTTCAAAAAGGGTCTCAGAAATCAAATGCAAGTCTCTAAATATTTCAGCATGGAGGGACTTCCTTACACTTATACAGTATTCCATGAAGGTAGGAGAATCTGAGCTGGGAAAACTTTCTGCATCTTAAACATTTCTTGGTCATTGAACTTTGGCTCAAGTTTATGGGTTACTCCAATTCCTGGCATTTAGGGCTTTTTTGTTACTTTTATTTATTTATTTGTAAAATTTATCAGTTTAAAAAGTTAGGCAATGTATTATATTTTGATGGGCTTAAATTTTATGTTTGAAATTATATATTTATGGTATTATTTCTCTTCTTTCTGAATCAGAATGAGAAAGGATCTATTCACAATAAAAAAAATACTTGCATTATTCCTCTAGGATTATTTTCTGTATCATGTTTATCTGGCCAGCCAAAAAGTAATAAACATATCTACAATATTCCACTTAAAATGAATTTCATATTTTTAGTAAGTCTCATAAAAGCTCAAGCATACTTAATATTTGCTAACAAATGTATAAGCTATCAGAAAAAAATATAGCTAGTTACAAATGAGCTTTATGACATTTTCCATTGAATTTGAGACATTCTCCAAAAAAGCAAGTGGACAATTTTTCCAAATTTCTTAAGTAAGAAGAAATTATCCCATAAAATTATCCATCAATTGCTAAAGATGAGATTTCTCATTAGTGCTGAATATAACACCACTATGAAAACACAAATTAGGAGAAACTACCGTATGATATCTTCCCTTGAGCTTTACCTGGAATATAGGAAGGTTGCAGACAGTGATAATATAATTACACAATGAAAGCTAGATCACTCAAACAGTATTTGGCACTTTGAAGTCATGACATTTCTCCAAAACTATGTTGTACATGGCAGAGCATAGTAAATAGCTATGTTATTCTCTGTCAGCATCCCCCACCTCACTCTAAAAGCCTCTGGCCATATTTCCCAGCCTCAAGAAGCCCAGTGAGTTTCCTCAGGCTATATTCCCTAGGATTTAAATGAAGCATGAGAAGCCAGAGAGGCTGCATATTGTGACCAGAGATGTACAATGAAAAACAGCAATCTACATACCTCATGAGCAAATGCACAATTGGCCTACATACTGCTGCTGACTATAGCCTGTCAGGATTCTGTTTTACTAATTGCTATTATAGAGACTCTTTGCCTAACTTTGACTTAATATCAAATTTATATTAGGGAAGCTATACTAAGCTACTTATATTTGGCAGGAAAGTCTATACAGATAATGAGCAGTGATGAGAAAGAATGTTTTTATTAGATGACAGTTGTACAATATTAGTGTACAACTGGACTCTTCCAACTGGGAAAGGGTCTCATGGCAGCTTCATTGAATTGGCTTCATTGAGTTGGATGTCTTGAATGCTTGGAGTCAAGCAGTACTAACTCAAGTGTTCTATTTGAGTAGAATTCACCCTTCTCCAGGATGGTAAGATTTGGAATTTTTTGGTACATAGCTATAGTGCCTGGTTCTACTTATTTTTGAGGCACCACTTTTTCTGCTGAAAATGGAGGCAATAGAAAGTTTTAATGGAAGACTATCAAATATCTAACTAATCAACCCAGTCATTTGAATGCTTATGAATAATCAGTCTCGTTTTCAGTTTGTTCAAAAATAACATAGTGGTGCTTACTGATGTGAAAGGATTACCAGTTCATTGATACCTTATTCAGGGGACCGTGGGAAAATGACTCAAAGTTGTTTAGCTTAAGGAATGTAGTCATGCGCAACCAGTTAGCATGCTGGTGGAGGAAGCTGAAATGTTTGAAATAAGGAAGATGTGAATCATCATGATTCTTCAAAGATAAAAACTTTGGATCTCTCAGAAATATGGAGAGCCTCTATGTTATAATTTCAGATCTACAGGTACACATTTTAGATTATACAAACCACTTTCACCCTTAAGGCAATTTCAGCTTTCTAATGTGAAGTGTTTGATTTGAAACATTAAACTGTTTGGATACTTCATGCCCTGCAATATCTTTTTTCTCCAGCAATATCACTACATTTGTTTCAATGTAATGTAATTTTAAATCCAATGTAACTAAATTAAATATCTTTAATAAGAACACTTTCCTTGTAATAAATACTTTTTCATTTCATTCAATACAAAGTTATAATTAAGCTGCATATTTTGGAGCATCTCTGGGCCTTTACTGTAAGATTTGGAGGACTTCAAACATCTCTGAGACTATCTTTCCCTACAATGGAAAGGAAATGTGTAAATAATGGATGTACTGCCCAGAAAGAGTGTTCCTTTTTCTGACTTGTTACTCAGCTGTTGATCTATGCTGTAGTCATGCACAATATAGGCATAGATGTTGTCTATTATGTAGGAAATGGTTGGAAGACAATACAATAGTGGTGGCATGAATTCATGAGTCAGATCAGTACCTTCAGGCTCAGTATCAGGAGGGAAGTGGCTCAAGTTCTTCAGCAGTTAGTTAGTTAGTTTGCCAACTCCTCTTCCTCAGAGCTCAAAGTTAGAATCATTCTACTTCACACCAGTGGTGGGATTCAAAATGTTTTACTATTGATTCTATGGGCGTGGCTTGGTAGCCATGTGACTGGGTGGCATGGCTGGGTAGTCATGTGACTGGGTGGATGTGGACAGGTGGTCATGTGACTGGGTGGGCGTGACCAACTTGATGTCACTCATGTCAAGGGGTGCCTTGCCTGGCCTCTCCTTGCCTCTCAATGAGATACAATTTCCCTGTCTATTTATTTGCTACTGCTGAACATCCAAAATACACTATTTAATCCTATGTATATATAACATATGTGTACATACATATTACATAGTATAGGAACACAAAAAGATGCATTATCTACTATATCTACTGTATATGTATGTACACACACAGACACACACAGAGCTTTTCTAAAACTATACACATTCAACCTCACTTACTGCATTTGGAAAAACACACCCAGAGTCCACTTTCTGCCACACATTTAACTTCTGTACATTAGAACATTACACACACTTTCAGATGTTCTTCCCTAGCCTACACATGACAGAACCAGGAGATATCATGGATTGAGTAAAATGTGGTGAAACTCACTTAACAACGCTCTTGCTTAGCAGCCAAACTTTTGGGCTCAATTGTGGTCATAACTCAAGGATTATCTCTGCCTTCCTCTGCATGGCAGCCTTGTCCTAGTAAACTTCTTCTCCTTTCTGGTAATTTTCCCCTCTGTTAGAGGCACCAAAATAATCCAGACAATATAAGATTTCCTGCTGGAGTAGGGGATTGGACTAGAAGGCCTCCAAGATCCCTTCCAGGTCTAGATTGCTGTCCTGTTTCTTTCTTTTAAAAATTTTTTATTTTTATTTTTACAACAAACATACAAACATAAAACCGCCTTTCAATATTTCATACAGTGTGTTGGTTCGGTAACAAGTTTTTTTGTGTTCATCAATCATTACATTCTTCTCTAATTATAGCACTTTCATTCTATATCTTAGATATATATCTATTTATAGTTATAAATATACTTATTTTCAATGCATATAAGATTTGTTAACATCATTGCATTTCTTAAATCATCCCACATTCATGCTTCCCACATTCATGCCTCCCTCCCCTTCTTCCTTCAAAGTATAGGAGAATGAGACCGGGAAGGCCAAGAGAAAGTGCCTGGCAGTGGCGCTTTTCTGCCCAAAACGAGAACTTCAGGCAGGGCAGAAAGGGCCCCCCGGCAACAACAAGAGCTTCAGGGAGGTGGGCGGAATGTTCACGCGGTGGCAGCAATAATAGGAGCTAGAGGAGCTTCAGGCAGGTGGGTGGGCAGCAGAAACGGAAGCTTCAAGCAGCTCTGGCACCTGCTGCATGGATTTCTTGATGTGTGGAGGCAGGAAGCGGTGGTTTCTTTCACTTGTTGCCTGCAAGTTGCAGGCGGTGAGCAGCAGAGCAAGTAAACCAGCAATCTGCCTGCTGCCTCTAATCTGTAGTTTACTCGTGAGCTCATTCTCCTGCTCATGAGTAAACTTCCGATTAGAGCCAGCCGACAGATTGTTGGTTTACTCGCTCTGCTTCTTGCTGCCCACAGGCAGCGAGTGAAAGAAACCGCCTCCTCCTGCCTCCACGCATCAAAGAGTCTGAGCAACGAGAACTTCAGAGGTGGGTGGGGGCCTGAACCTCCAGTTTCCCCTGCCTGAATCTCTCTTTGCTCGGACTCCTCCATGCATGGAGGCAGGAGGTGGCGGTTTCTTTCACTTGTTGCCTGCAAGCTCGCTCTCTGTCTCTCTCTCTCTCTCTCTCTCTCTGTGTGTGTGTGTGTGTGTGTGTCTTTCTTTCTCTCTCTCTGTCTCTCTCTCTGTCTCCGCTGTCCTCTCCAGGGTGACAGCCAGGGCTTCGTTGCTGCCTCTTTTCCTCAGAGGCATGATGTCTGTCTCCAAGTCCTTGCAGAGGGGGACACACACAAACATGCCCCTGTTGCCCCTGCTGCAGCTACCTTTTCTTCCAAAGACTGTGCTTGTTTCATCTGTGATACTAGGCCACCTTGCTCGAACTTTGGAAGAACTTTGCTCAAGTTAGCCTAGACTGACACTCCCAACAAAGACTCTGATGTAAGGGAACATCTTCCAGCTCTTCAAGATCAATTTGAAGAGCATCGAGAAATGGATGGCGAAAGTAGCAGCAGCGGAGGTGACAGGTGTGTGTGTGTGTCTCTCTCTCTCTCTCTGCGGTCCTCTCCTGGGTGACAGACAGGGCTTAGCCACCACTTCTTTTCCTCAGAGGCACAGTGTCTGTCTCCCTTCACAGGCAGTGCACATGTGCAGCAGCCCTGGGACATTTGCCCACCCTCCTGCAGCACCGCCACTGCTCCTCTCAGCTCCAGTGCTCCGTCTCCCCAAAGGGCCACCCGCCCACCCACTAGCAGGGCCTGGCTAGAAGTGGTGCATCTCCCATAATGGGCTGGGTGTGCAACCCAACCTCAGAACGCAAGGGCGTGGAGGACCGCCAGGAAGGCAGGCAAGCATGGCAGGGCTGTGGGGAAGGGAGTAGGCAGCTAGCTCCCTTCCTCATGGCTGGGCAGC
>JANHFK010001794.1:15663-27065 GCA_036250565.1 Sibynophis collaris
GGGATGTTATTTGGAATTAAATGTGGGTTATGCATCAGTTCAGAAACATCAAGGGCCCCCCAATTGGCAATGGAAGTTTAAACAATATTTGGAGATGGAATACCAACATTTGATTTTCCTTTTCAGATGATAAAGAACCTCCCTATTTACAGCTTATTTTATCCACCCAAGTTGCCCTGTTGCCAGTTAAGGACACCCACCACTTTAGGACAGCAGGAATGGATGTCATCACACTCTACTCTCTGTTCTCATGGTAAATGTGACATCAATGCAAATTTTTCTGATAAAAGTTTCAAGGAATATATTTTTCCTGCATGTTGTCTCAACTGTTGTCTGTTTTGATTGTTGCCCTTTGATGCATTGCAGCTTAACTCCAGCAGGAACATTTAGTGTATCAACTCACAATTTGCTATATATTTTGGAGCTATCTTTACAAATATTGCTGTAACAGCATAACATTTGCTGCAGTTATGACATTTGCATTGGAAATGGAAGGTTGCTGGTTAGTATTTGCTAGTTTTCTCTCCTTAAGTACCTATATTTCCTTTGTCTTTTTTAATGTCCTCTTGACTAATGCTTTACCACTGTTCAAATCATTTAAAGTGCTATTAGAAACCAATCTCCCTAAAACATAGACAGAAGCATACATTACCTTAATATTAAAGGAAGATTCAGATCCTCAACAGATAAAAAACTGCAGACCAATATCATTATTAAATGTAGACTATAAAATATATGCCTCCATAATTCCAGAGAGATTAAAAAGATTTCTAAATGAATTTATACACCCTGATCAGAATGGTTTCCTACCTAAAAGACAACTAAAAAAATAATATGAGAATTATTGTGAATGCATTGGAATATTACGAAGCTCATTCTGAAAAATAGCTGGTGTTGATCTTGGATGCGCAAAATGCCTTTGATAATATGAACTGGCAATTTATGATTACAATTAAAATGTATGGACTTTGGCGAAAACTTCACAAATATGATCCAAGTAATATATTCCAAACAAATGGTGAAAGTGATAGTAAATTGGGATACAAGAGAAAATGTTAACATAAGCAAGGGTACAAGACAAGGATGTCCACTATCACCTTTATTATTCATATTAACTTTGGAGGTCTTGCTTAGACAGATCAGACAAGATCCAGAAATAAAAGGTTTGGAAATAAAAAAAGAAAAGTACAAAGTACAAGCATTTGCAGATGACTTAGTTTTTATTCTGGAAGAAACTGGACTGAAACTAATAAAAATAATAGAAGAGTTTGGTGAGGTGGCAGGACTAAAAATAAACAAGGGAAAGACTAAGATATTCACAAAGAATCTCACAAATAAACAGAAAAATGAACTGATGGAAAAGATGGACATGCAGATAAGTAAAAAAGTTAAATATTTTGGAATTTGGTTGTGGGCATCTTCTGTCAACCTCACCCTGGTGGACAAAATAAATAAAATGAATGAAAAGTAAGTATTCCAATCTGTTACATCTATCATCTTCTTTCCAACATTTATATATCATATATGGTAAAGGACTCTTAAAGTAAAATATTTATTTAAAATCTATGAAATTTGCTTTCTCAAAAGGCAATGGGACTTTCTTATTTTTTTACTTGAAAGACGTTGTGCTTCTCATCCAAGAAGCTTCTTCAGTTCTTCTTCAGAACTAAGGAAGCTTTTTGCATGAGAAGTGAAACACCTTCAAGGAAAAACGAAGTCCAGTTGCCTTCTGAAAAAGCACCTTTGGGACAACTGTGACCTGGATGATATAAATATATATTTATTTAAAATATTTGAGCCTTTTTTTTTTTTTACTTCTTTGAAATGGGGCTATTGATCTCTTAATCGCCTGGAAAACACGCAAGGTTGAGATCAATATTCACATGTCATGGGGGAGGGGAAAGGAAGTGGAGGGAAGATACTTTTTCTCACCTATACATGCACTTTGCACAAAAGTCAGAGACAGAGCACTGGTATGACATGGAACAGCGTTTGAAGCGTTCCATTAAAAATATTGCTTTTCCTTCCCTGCTACTGTGGTGCTTCCATACTGATTTCCTTCCTGGGTTTCCTTATTTCTATCAAGTTTTATGTCAGAAAGAAATTATCAATTCTATACCAGATCATTTTCAGCAGTATATTGAGCACTGCGGGTAGGCTGCTTCTAGGAGGTTGTATTTGGGTTGCTTCTTAGTGTCATTATTGAGTTGCTTGCAAAAATAAACTTTATTTGGATTAATTTACAGTAATTTGATTTTTTTTAAAAAACCAACGCTTTCTTTTCTTTAACAAGATAATTTTTAAATTATCTACATGCAGATTCAAACTCGTATGCACAAACAAGAATCAAAATCTTCATCATCATCATCATCAGATTTTTGTGCTGCCTTTATAAAGAATTTTGGTCAAGGGAATGAACATACCTCCTGTCAACTATTTTCTTGCAATAACGAACTGTGAGATGGGTTGGATTGAGAGATAGTGCCTGTCCCAAAGTCACCCAGCCCATCTTTATAGAACTCAGAATCATCTAAACTGCTGTCCTAAAGATAAAGATAAGTCTTTAATTTTTTTAAAATTTATGTTTAATTCAATGAAAGTTCTGAATTTTCTTAAAAGAATAAAATTCATGTTTCATATATATATATTTTCATATTCATAACACTTCAGCAAATATTAATATAACTCTAATCTCTGAAGGATGACTCTCTTTTAAGCACTCTTCAGCATTTTATCTCTTTTGGATTCTGTTATTATCTAATATTAATTCATTTATAATTCATTATAAAATTGCTTTGTAATTTGGTTGCTAAAGAGCAATAAAAGATTTCTTTGTTCTACCAGAATTCATTATTAATGATGTTTTGGATGTGTGTTTGTGTGTGTGTGTGTGTGTGTGTGTGTGTGTGTGTGTGTGTGTGTAAACAGTGTGAAGCCATATATACTGCTTTTTGTTTGGTAATTTATAATTCTATCCTTTTATAATGATCTATATGTTAAAAAAAAAGACCATATACAGTAATGAAATATTGAAACTACCATGCTGTTACAGTTGTTAACTGCTCTTTTGTTCCTCAAAGCAGCTATAACCATACACATTAAACAAATAGTTCCTGTCCTAGGATTTTGTTTCTGGAGACTGGAAATAATATTCTTTGGTGAGTTCTGGGGATATATTTCTTAATTGATGGGAAGGGAAGGGAAGGGAAGGGAAGGAAGGATCCTTTTATAGTTCTGTATATGTTCAGTAGGAAATCAGTCTCAACTGAATTAAAGGAAAAAAAGTTTAAGCATAATTGAGCTAGCTGTGGGACTATGGACTCTACTGGACAGTAAATACAATGCAATACAATACAGTACAGTACAACACAATGCAATTCAATGCAGTGAAATATAGTTTAATAATTCCACAATGTTACACCATTTCCGTGTCACCAGTAATAGTTTTGCTCAAGATAGTAACAGTTTGGCTCAAGATATCTTCTAAAACCTAACTGTAGCCATGAATTACACATGCACAGACATATCAACAACAAGGATCTCCAACCTTGGCAACTTTAAGGCTTATGGACTTCAGCTCCAGAATTCTTCACCCAGCCATGTTGAAGTCCACAAGTCTTAAAATTGCTAAGTTTGGAGACTCCTGATCTACAGTAGATCTATCAGCTATATAGTACTAAAACTCTCTTAGCTATTTGATTGTTTGTAACCTTCAATTGAGCAAAATGCTGAACCATAGGCAAAATGTTCACAACAAAGGTATCTTGAATGGGCTAAAATCAGAATGCAGCCAAAATCCAGGTCCCATTACTCCTATGGGATTGAAATTTGGTAAAGTTGTAGCTTCTTCAGTACTGATGGGCTGCCATGTGGCCACACTGTCACAATCAATCACTGACAATTGTGATCATGTGATCATCATTCCCTATGCTCCCTACCAGCTTCCTACAAAGAAAGCCAATGGGAATCAGATGTCCCAATCCAGCAGGCTATTTTCAGGAGGGAGAGGGACTAAGGAGGTTCATAGGAACATGAAGGAGGATTCATATGGGTCAGGGAGGGGGTTGCAAGAGGTGTTTGAGCTAAATAAGAATGCCCTGCAGATTGGGGAGGGGAGGGTTGCAGGAAAGGATGTCTATTCCAAAAATAAGGAGATGACATGACTGCAAAGATGGGACGCTGAGTTATGAATGAATCAAGCAACTTTGAGATCAGCAACATACAGAGTGACAACTTGACTGATGCACTGAATGAGGAGGATGATTTTAGAAGCATCAGAAGGTGCATCATCATTTCTTGGTTGTCCAAAATATATGAAGGAACAATGTCAAGATACTATGATGTATATACAAATGTATGGCAATGCTTCATTTTTCATTACAATAATATGCAATCTAGACTGGCCAGAAATAGGGCAACATCTTTTTTGGAATCAGTAGCTAACTGATCAGCCAGATTTAATCTTAAATCTATTCAACTTGAAGATAAAGTTGTTTGTGAAGTATGTCAAGACCAACCATGGTCTTTTTGGTAACTGTATTGCTTATGTGTTAGGGGTGGAATACCAAAGCAGGATCTACCTCATTTTCACCACCTCCTGTGGCTTGATGAAGCATCCAAGCCAGGGCCAAGATTATGATACATTTGTGTAAGACAAAATGTCAGACCCAAATTAAAATTCAGAGATGCATGAATTGGTATTGAAGCACATGATCCACAGTCTGTATTTAAGCAGAAACTCGCTACACTGGGAAAATAGTAGATTTCGTAAGGGGTACCCAAAGCCATTCAATAAGCATGCAAGGTATGGTAGCAATTCATATCCTATAGGAGATAGTCTTCAGAAATGGGAGGATTTGAAGGTCATCAAGCAGGATAACAGAGAGAAAGTGTAACTTCTCAATGGTTAATATCCTATCAAGCAACTATTGAATAAGTTCAATTGTAAGTTCAATGAAGAAATATGCTCATCTGTCAAATTCATTAGATATGTCATCTAATATATTGTAAGGGGAGTGATTAGTCAATCTTTGCATTGAACAGAGAAGGTGAAGTCACAAAGCTACTGTCAACGTTCCGACGGATGAACCCAACCAAAGCAAGCATGGTCGAGACGATCCAATCTCTTAATACAAAACTTTATTGAGTACATCATTTCGGCAAAGATTAAGGCAAAACTAGATCTAACTATTTTCCACACAAACACACATAGTTAAAGTTTAGTTTCTCTTCCCCCTATTAGTCCAGGTCACATTGTCCAGTGGAGTCTCCTGGTATTGTTATGAGAGAGTCTTTTGACTCTGGTAAACACCAGCCAAAGTGTCCTTGGTTCTCACAGCTGACTTCTTGATGTCTGGATCTCCCCCTTTCCTTCCCCCTGGTTCATTGGCAAGATGAGAAGTGATAATAGCTGTAACAGCGAAAACACAATTTTGAAGCTTGACAGATACATTGGGACCCTGAAGCTGTTGCATTGATACTTGGATTTGCAATTCACAAGAGGGAATCAAACATTGTACACAGTCAAGTGCACCTTCCACAAGAGCATCAAATATTCTTTTGAGATAAGGCTATGCAATTTAATAATAATAATAACCTCACAAGACCACTTTAACAGAATTTATGAATCTTTGCAAACATGAGACATTTGTACAAACACTGTACTATATGGATATTCATTCTGTTTCTCTGCTTAAGTAAGCAAATATTTCTAAAAAGTGACCCAACAGGTCTAATTACTATTACAAACATCTCCTTAATCCTCAAAGGGATGTATATTACAGGACCCACAGGAGAGCTCGAGGAAATCAAGATCGCAGTCACAATTAAAATTACACAATTACAGTCACAATCAAAGCCCTGCTTCTTTTTAAGTTGTGTGCCAAATAATAAAATGGGGTAAGGGTTTGATCACATATTTATGACTACTACCTTAAACTTTTTTCTCCCTGAATAGATGTATGTATGTATGTATGTATGTATGTATGTATGTATGTATGTATGTATGTATGTGTTTGTTTGTTTGTTTGTTTATTTATTTATTTACTAAGTCTTTTCAGCTGTTAAGTTCCATTGTTGTAAATAGCTTAGAAAATCCAATGTATTTCATTTCTCCTTTTGAAAAATTCTGAAAATATATAGAATATAGACTTTTTAAAGGAAGGTATTTGCAATATGTGGTTTTAATTCAGTCTCTTATAAATTAATATTAGTTTGATTTCTGTAGCACTATGCTTTTCTCATGGTCTTTAAATGTCTTAATCTATTATATTAACTTAAATAATGTTTCTTTGAAAAATTGAATGTTCTCAAAAAAATTCTCTATGTGAAACAGAGTATTTCTTTAAAGAAGGTATCTTGATTTTCCTTTGTCAAAATTCAACCCTTTGCATGACAAATTTGTCTTTAATTATTCTTTGTATTAATTTATCCAAAAGAAATAATTTTATATAATATTTAAAAATAGGGATAACACTGGAAACCTTTAGTTGATTTGGACAAAAACTAACTGGATCATCAACAGTTAGAGTAGTATCACATATTTCATATAATAGCTCCATTAATAATTATTGAATAGATACAAGTCTTGATCTGGTGTGAATAAATAAGGACAAGATTTTTTCTTCTGTGTTTTTCAGAAACAAAATGAAAGAATATGCCATCTACTAAGCTGCCAGGGCAATATATAATATCAGTGATCTTCATATTAAGTGATCAATTTATCATGTGCTCTACATACCTATTGATTGAAAATGTTTGCTGCTTACATAAATAAGTGTACTTATAAAGGTAACGCCTCCCAAATTTCTGCTTAGGAACCATTTTCACCTTCCCCTTGTACTGTTGTCTACAGCAGAAGGAGGAAGTGATGCTTATATATCACAGTGAAAAAAGAATTGTTATATATTAAAAATGACATCAACAATGGCATTAGATGGGATAACAAATCTGCTTGACCTAAAGCTTGGGGGAAAGAGATCAGAAAAGGTTGCAAAGAGCTATAGCAATTTCTCTATCATGAAGGCTACAGTATAAGGGGCTGGAGTTTTTATCTTGGAAAAAAATGCAAAGGGAATGTGACAGTGATATATAAAATTATAAATGTGGAGAAAAAGATAGGTAGACTTTCCCCCCATCTCTACAGACTCTGAATCTGGGATTATCCCATAAAGCTAATAGTGAATGATTCATCTACAGAATGCATTACCCCAGGCTACAAATTTGTATGGCCTTAAAAGTTTACTATGCTAATCCCTGCACGATACAGCTATTCATTGATATTGGGAAGTATCTGTGTTCTGTTCAGTAATCCATATAATCATTTGATTTCATTGCAGGAGAATATTAATGGCATTTGATTGGTCAAGGTAGAAACAATGCTTGTTCTGGTAAGCTACTGATGTGATCCAACACAGTTCTTATGTTCTTCTTTTATTTTTATAAAATAGAAATGGCATAAGCAGCTACGCTTTCAGAGCTGTCCCAACCATCCCTTCAAACCTACTACTTCTTTGATTCATATGCAGTATCTTTTTAATATTCTTGTTTACTTATTTCCGTGACATTGCATTCAGCCTAGCAGTGTTTTTATTTATTTATTTATGCTTTAAATTGGGTGTCATATATTGACTCATAATAGAAAGAAAGTATCCTTCTTGCAAATAATGTTAGCAATTTGCATATTTTGTTTATGTACAATTATCATAAAATGTGTTTGCAATTTACATGAGAATTGTGATTACTAGCTTAGTGAGTGAATGTGTTATATTTCTCTCATTTTGCCATCTGTCCATGTTCCAGCTTTAGATTAAATATGGCAGTTCTAAGGATGTCTTGAGAGCTAACAATTGTTGAGATCAAATCTCAGTTGATCAGTCCTATGATTTAGTACTCAAAACAATTTCCTCAGAATACATGTACAGAAAAAAGAAGGTTGGAAGAGTAATTCTAAAATGGCCAATTAGAGATAGCAGGAAATAGAAATAGAATAACAGAGTTGGAAGGGACCTTGGAGGTCTTCTAGCCCAACCCCCTGCCTAGGCAGAAAACCCTACACCACTTCAGACAAATGGTTATCCAATCTCTTCTTAAAAGCTTCCAGTGTTGGAGCATTTACAACTTCTGGAGGCAAGTTGTTCCACTAATTAATTGTTCTAATGCAGTGGAATTACATACAGGAGATTCTTTATTTTTATACAGTAAGGCTGGATTTCTGAATGCAAACAATGCTATAGCTTCAAATATTATAGGAAAGTTTAATTTAACACGGAGGTCTCAAATTCATATGACCAGAGTTCCACTCAAGGAGAAGTTCATGGGCCAGAAGACTTTTTATACGTTGTTACAAAAGTCTCTACAGTTAGTCCTTGACTTATGAGGACCAGAATTGTGGTCACTAAATGATACAGTTGTTAAGAAAATCATCATGTGACTGAGCCTGATTTTATGACCATTTTTACTGCAAGGATTTGTTAAGCAAATCCTGCAATTGTTCAGCCAATCCAGTTGTTGACTTTACTTTGGTCAGAAGCTGGCTGGGAAGGTCATACATTGTGATCATGTGACTGCAGGATGGTGCAACCATCATTATACAAGCTGGTTGCCAAGCATCCAAATCGTGATCACATGACTGTGGAAATTGTACAACAGTTGTAACTTTGAGAATGGGACATAAGTCACTTTTTGCAGCATTGTCATAACTTTGAACCAACATTAAATAAATGGTCATGAATTGAGTATTACTTGTAGTGAGTCAAAATTAGAAAAATATCATAGTATGCATAAGCATACCTTTATTTTAACATCTTTTACTGAGAAGCAGAGCTATTTGTGTTTCACTTTGACCACTTGGTAAGCAGCATTTTTCATTAAGCAAAACACAAAGATTGGGTTTTATTAATGGACTGATATATAATATTTTCAGGATTGTATCTAGAATAGAGAAATCTAGGCAATCCAACCCACTAGGAGCTTTCCAAGTCCTGCTTTTCTTGTCTATCTTTGTCAATCAGAGAGATCTTAGATCCGTGATGGCAAACCTAGGGGCCGCATGCCACAGGTGGCATGCGGAGTCATATCGGTGGGCATGTGAGCATTGGCCCAGCTCAGCTGCAGCATGCATGTGCACGCTGCACAGCTGATTTTCGGGCCTTTCAGGGGGGAAAAGCGGGCCTACTGGAAGTCGGAAAACAGGCGTTTTCCGGTCTCCGGAGGGCCTCCGGGTGGATAGGAATGGCTGTTTCCGCCCTCCCCAGACTCCTAAAAAGGCCCTGGAGCCGTGGAGAGTGAAAAACAGGCCTACTGGGCCCACCTTGCCATCAGATGCCAAAAGCGGGGGGAGGAGGGTCACATGTGCATGCACAGGGGGCATTGAATTATGGATGTGGGCACGCACACGCAACCCCCTCCCCCCTTTTGGCACACAAACTGCCTGTCTTAGGCACTTTGGCCTTTCTGAGCAACATCCTCAGTATTTGCAAAGTGTGGTGTGTAAATCACAGGAAATTTGGAGGGCCACCTGCAAATTGCAAGATTGAAATCCTGGAGTATCTGGGGCCTGAACAGGTTACCTTATACCTTATCCAGCAAAAGAGATGAATGTTTTCACAGTTACATAAAGAATTCCAAGTATGATTTGTGACTAAGGCAAAGTCTTAAGTCTTTTCAGCATGATAATGATACATTTTTAATGATGTGCCATATAATACGTTTTTTACCCAGGTATCAGAAATTAGGATTACACTTGCCTAAGGCTTGGAGACTTGGCTACAAATACACACAGGAAATAAATGAATATTTCCCCATCTCCACCCCTGTCATCTATTGACAGCATTCCTGGTGTTTTCTGTCATCCCAGGTTGTAACTTCCTTTTGTTACGAGCTTCAGCATCACCCTAAGCAAGAAGTGTCCTGGAACTGGTATAGAAGAAGATGGTTAGTAACAGTGTTGACTGTCTGTAGGTCCTCAGGATTTGAAGACTCTCCTGGTAATGATCTTAGAATTAAAGCAACTGTCCTCTGCATGTCTCCCCAGAAGTAAGTCCTACAGGTTCATCTCTGGCAAAGGGTGTCTGATTGCAATCCTATATGTGGCAATCAAGTTGGTTCCACCTTTATGTATTTAATCTATTATGGCACAATATGGGTTTCAGGAATGTTGCAACAATACAAAATAGAAAAGAACAGGTCAGTGTGAAAGCATCTTTTCAAAGATCATGTAACGTGCATTGCTGTCCCGGCACTGGATTGGAATTGACTCTAGTCAGAGTTCAGAGTCCAGATCAACCCTTCTTAATATTTGTCTTGTGATTTAATCTTCAATGAACACAAACTGCTCTCCGCTTTGATCTTGTTCCTGCCAGCTTTGGAAGCTATTTCCCCATGCATGCATTTACTTCTTTACCATTTTAATCACTTTATTTTAATATCTGTAAGAACTTTAAATGTCAGGAGAATGGAAACACTCACTGTACAGCAGGCTGGAAACATGAATATCAGTAATTACATTTGCCAAGGAAAAGCACAAGCCTCAGATAGTAGGTTACAATTGTATAGTTACGTCCTTTTTATCAGGAGACTATTTACACCAAATTGAAGCAACAGATCAAAGATAAAGACTTTTTTCCACATGTAATTGAATAACAAATCCTAATGCATCCAAGCAAAACCATCTTCTTTCTCAGAGAAGTTGGAACTAGAAGGATCTGTGGGAATTACGGATAATATCAGGGAGGTATTGATAAACCATGACAAATAGTGTTTGAGTTATTTGGTCCAAACATATCCATGGACTTGAGTCTACAAGGCAGATTGGCTTAGAAGTAAGACTCCAACTGCAAATCATTGTGGGATACAAACTGCCACATTTCACAGTGTATTTCCCAAGATAAGTACTGTTATACATCAGTTTTCCCAAATCTAATTCCTTTTGGACTTGTTGAATTGCTGTCTCCATCACTCCCCTCTTTCCAATATATCTTCAGAGCACCAGTATAGGCTGTTCTTGAACAATCTGTTGAATTCACTTGATGAAAAAGTTTCTGAATTGTAATTCAGACAATTATTTTTAACAGGTCTTAAATTAGCACAGTGGTGGGATTCTATCAATTCAGACCAGCTCAGGCGAAGTGTTTGCTCTGACTTTCAGATGTGAGCGAACCGGTTCTCTCTTTCTTTGAAGTGGGCCACCCATCCACCCCTGCATTATACTTACCTATATTTCTGCTTCTGAAGCCCAGCTGATCGGGGCAGCAGAATGGATTGCCACTCCTCAGTTGTTTTCCATGCTCTCAGCAATGCGGAAGTTCAATTTTCTGCAAAGCGTTAAATCAGTAGGATCCCACCACTGCCTCAGGGTCACCTAAATCAGGGTGCAATTGGTTGTGGAATCTTCTTGGACTTAC
>JANHFK010001794.1:29873-40846 GCA_036250565.1 Sibynophis collaris
GTTGGATAACCATTTGTCTGAAGTGGTGTAGGGTTTCCTGCCTAGGCAGGGGGTTGGACTAGAAAACCTCCAAGGTCACTTCCAACTCTAAATTCTAAAAAAAAAAAGTGGAAACATTGTGGTACGAAAATGTCCTGAGTTCTTATACCACTGAACTTTCCTACCTTTGCTTGACCAAAAAAATATTAAGGGATTCCTTGTGACAAGTGATTTAGGCTGCTTTTGTTTGAAGGAGAGTTGTCATAATCTGTTTATCCCTCTGTTGAGAATAGAAGCAGATCCCTTCCACAAAGAGCTCTCTAGAGTAAACCAGTTTGCTTTTTGATCCTGGACTATATACTTATGCAACCCAAAACACAAAATATGAAGACTATTTCCCCCCATAAGGAATAAAATATACAGTACATATCATACTATTTTCAGTGAATGGAACAGGATTGATGAGATGCAAAGCTCAATATTGGAAAATTTTAGAGGAAGAAAAACAAGTATTGTAAACTATAGTACAAGTAGTATAAAGATCTAATAAAGAATGCCGTCAAAGATGCCAATATATGTAGTCCTTTGGTTATGATGGCAATTAGGATTCAGATTGCTGTCGCTAGATGATATCATCTGACTGCATCACTTAGCGATGGCAATTCAGGCATTTCTGGTTGCCACTGTAACCCCAAGATACATGGGTTATTAAGCAGGAAGCAGAGGGAATCCTAGGTAAGGAGGCAGAGGTGTCATAGGAGACCTGGGAGGTCTGGTGCAGGCCACATATGAGCTGGGAAAGGGGGCTGCAATACAGCACAGGCATAGAGAGGTCAGGGGAAGAAGGATGCAGCATGGTACAAGTGCTGGAAAGTCAAAGAAAAAAAAGGTGCAGTAGGGCATACAAGAAGGAGATATACTTCGCAAAAAGTCTTGCAACCTTCCCTGCTGGCTCTCCCATTGACTTTGCTTGTGGGAATTTGGACAGGGAAGGAAACCAATGATGATCTCATGACCACAGGATGCTGCATCCACTGTAAGTGCAAACTGATTGCCAAGTGCTCAAATTGCAATCATATGACCATAGGGATATCACGATAACCAAAATTTTGAGGACTGAGTATAAGTATCACTTATTCAGGCCTGTTGCAATTTCAAAGGCTTGCTTAACAAATGGATGATAAGCAAGGATTACCTGTAACCAAAATGACATAGCATAATGTCTACTTTCTATGAAAGTATGAAAGATGATGACTAAATTCTATAAAAGAAAAGAATGTAAAAGTGTATCAGACGATGATTTATCATGTATTTCAAACTAGCACAGATTAAACCTTCATTACAAATAATGCATAGAGAAACAGAAATAGCAGGTTAAAGGGTTAAAAATTAAAAAACACACATGCACACAGTTCCAGTTTGAGGAAAGTATTCCAAGGCATTACTGCTGTGAAGGTAATTTTTATGTTCTCTTCCTGAAAGTTGAAGAAATTGGACAAAGATCTTGGAGGAAAGCTTTAATATTTAGACAGGTTTATGTTGCAGAACTGAAAACTTCGTGTTCATATATCCTAAACCAACATTATTTAATTTACAGTCAGGGACAATACCATGGGAAATTAATATTATGAATGGTTCTAGGAATACAGTGAGAGTAGTCAGTGTTGCTGTTTTAACATAGTGAGATGTATTCCTTTCACATAACAGAGTTACCTATCTAGTTGCTGCTATTTGAAAGTTTTAGGATAGTTTTGTCTATGTTATTGTAAACAAAGCAAGAAGAACTGTATTCAGACTATGCCTTATTAGGATAAGAAGGGATTTCAGGCCACTAGACCATCAATGATTCTTGGTGATCTGATAAGAACAGTGTATTTGAAGCATTAATTGCTGATTTTATTTATTTTGAAAATATTGTATGGCCACCCATCTTAAAGTTCAACTCTGGATGGCTCGCAACAATGATGCATGCTGGATAATTGAGAAAAGAAATTCATTGATTATAGAAACACTTTCATTATATTGATCAAATTGTGGGATATGTTTAGAAAAATGGGAATCCCAGAACATCTTGTCCTCATGCAAAACCAATACACATGTCAAGAAGCCACAGTATGAACTAAACAAGATGAAATAGACTGGCTCGATTGATCAAGAAGTGAGACTTGGGAACATATTTTCCTCTTACTTATTCAACCTATATGCTGGTTTGAAAGAAGATGAGTATAATTTTAAAATTGTAGGAAGAGATATCAGCAATTTGCACTATGCTGTTATATAGTGCTACTTTGAAAGATGAATATGGAAATGATCTGCAAGCTCTAGTAATGCAACTCAAGAATCACAGTGAAAAATGGGATTAAGATTAAATATAAAGAAGACCAAACCAATGACAAGTGCAGTAACCAGTTTGGAAGTGGCAGATAGCTTCTTCCTTTCAGGTTCAACAGTCAATAGTAAAGGAATCAATAATAAAAAAATATGTTTCAGACAAGCACTTGACAAGGTAACCCCAAAGGCCTTAAAAATGAGATTTTGATGCTGGGATATATCTATGCTTATAAAGGTCAGATCTGTGCTGGCAGTAGTTTTCCCCATGACTCTCTGTAGAAGCAAAAGTTATATTTTGAAGAAACAAGATGGAACAAGTATTGAAACCCTTGAACTTTGGCAACGGAGAAGGCTCCTAAGAAAATAATGGATATCCAAGAAAAAACACACTCCCAAATGATCATCAAACAAATCTCAGTCAAGGCACAAAATGACCAATTATATTATTATTATTATACTTTAGACACATTATGCAAATATCTAACTTTCTGGAGAAGTCTACAATGCTGGAAAGCTGGAAGCAAAAGGTATGAACAACAGCAATTTCAATTTTCAATTTCAGCAGCAATAGTGTGTCATTGGAAGACCTGAAGGACCAGGTTGGGGACAGATCATCCTAGAGGAAATTTGCCCACCTACGATTCTTGATAAGAATCAATACTGACTTGAGAGCACATTATTAGTCAGTGTCAGTCATGCATTAGTTACATGAATATGTTACAGAGGATAGATGAATATGTTATATAGGTCAGGAAAAACTATGGTGGGGAACTGGTGCCCTTCAGAGGTACTGGAATAATATCCCATCATCCATAGCCAACACATCCAGGCACTAGGAAATACCAGATTACAAGGAGAATTTAATAACAGGTGAACTACTACCTATTTTTTATACAGAAAGCACAGTTAGTAATACCATTCCTGTTTTCCACTGAGCATGTATTTACTTACTAAGTAAAAGTAAATGAAAGATTGAGGTGGCGACAATGATAAGCAGCAAATCTGTTTGATCAGTTGGGAGCCAAACTATGTTGATTTATGCTTTGAAGAAGCCGATTTCAAAGTGCTCACAGGAAACTCTCCAGCAGATAAACTTTGTCCTTCAAGGTTCATCCCAAACACCATTCAGCTTTTTGCACTTTGTTATCTGATCATTTTCTTTTATGATTCCAGTTCCACAAAATGCTCCCAATAAAAAGGACAATGATAAAACCAAGAGATGACTTCTTGCATTGGCCATGAACTAGGTTCTTCTTAGGCAGGATAAATTTGCAAGCACAGAAGCTATTAAGATAATTCTAAAAGTGCACATCATTTTACAGGTTACTAATTTTAATTAGTAAAAATAGGAAACATTATTTGTGTTTATTGAACTTTAAATTAATATAGATACATTATAGAATTTATTATAGAGATATAATATAGAGCCAATTTGATGTAGTGGTTTAGGTGCTGACCTAATAACTAGGAAACAATTAGTTCTAATCCCTGGTTACACATGAAAACCAGCTGGGTGACTTTGGGCCAGACACTCTCAGCCCAAACAACCACACAGGGTGGTTATTCTGGAGAAAAAGAAGAGGATGAAAGAGTATTGTATATGTTTGCTATCTTGAGTTATTTAAAAAGCAACAAAGTCAGGATAAAAATCTAATCTAATCTAATCTATCAATAAATAAATAGCTAATTTTAAGGGGGGGGGAGGATATTATATCATTTATCATCAAATTACACAAACATCAAATAATTATATCCTGGAACATAAAATCATAAACAAGTCCTTTTACTAGGTGAACAAGTTTTAAAACTGTCAATGTGAGCAATAGTCTACTTGATTATCCTCACTGAGTTAAATAGAACAATATGCACAGGCCATCTTGCATAGAACTTCAAAATGCTTATATAAATCATTGATCTAGGCCTGTCAATTATGGAGTGCAATCATCCAGGCGACCATTAGATGGCAGCAAAGAGATATAAATGTAGTCCATGACTTAAAACAGTTCATTTAGTGATTGTTCAAAGTTACAACCGCACTGAAAAAAGTGACATATTACCATTTTTCACACTTATGACTGTTGCAGCATCCCCTATGGTCACATGATCAAAATTCAAACGCTTGGTAACCGACTTATATTTATGATGGTTGCAGTGTCCTGGGTGATGTGATCACCTTTTGTGACCTTCTGACAAACGAAGTCAATGTGGAAGCCAGATTCACTTAACAACCATATTACTAACTTAACAACTGCAGTGATTCACTTAGGAACTGTGGCAAGAAAGATTACAAAATGGGTGAAAACTCACTTAACAAATGTTTCACTTAGCAACATAAATTTTGGGTGCAATTGTGGTCATAACGCGAGGGTTTCCTGTAATTCTGTTTGTTGCCATCTAATGATCATTCGGTTGCTTGAGGTCCAAATCTCATAGTCCTGCTAGCGACTAAGTGATAAACCAGAACAAATTCCTAGAAAAGAAACTTTTTGGCTGGGTATAAAAATCCTGTGTGTATCGATATCTCTAGCTGTGTGCATGCTGCAAGAACGACATCTTCCTTTTAACAGAGAAAACTGGCTGATGGAAAACAATGAAGATTGGCAACAGCAGAACAAAAAGTGAATTATATCATATGGTGCTAATACTAAGAATTCCTAATCACATTCCCTCTCTCTATCTCTTTAGAAGTAGTTACCCTTCCTCCAAGGCCTCACACACTTTCCCACGCTCATAACCGTGCCAGTTATAAATGTGTGGGAGTCCTGCAGTTTCGATCAGTAAGGTAGACTGAGTTTCTGCTTGTTTGACTGCATACCTTTGAGCTCTATCAGCATGCAGTGGAACAGTAGAATTCCAGGCATTTTTCTCATAGCATCAGCGGCAAAACAAATGCCAGAGACCTGCTGTCCTGCCAAGACTTCTGCCTTTACCTTTTCTTTGCAAGTCAAAGGTTAGACCTATGTATGTAAATCCTATGCTATGTGCCAAGTAATCTGACCTTCTGGTTTCATTCTTTTGATTGTTTCAGGTACTCAGCCTCCAAAAAAAGAAACTGTTTGGGTCATTTAAAAAGAGAGTGAAAGGAGAAGGGTTGTTCTCTGTCCAGCTTTGTAGCATTTGAAGAAGGCAAGGAGCTTCTAATTCCCACACAGATTGCAAAACAGAGACATTAGTGAAAGGGAGGTGCCTTTGGTTGGATGTTTGGTTAATGAGCTGTGAGCTCTATGTCCTTATGTACCCACAAACACTTCTTCTCACTTAAGTACACACCTAAGTTTACGTGTGCCAATGTAAATTATCAATAACGCTTATTTGACATGAAATACCATTAACTTGGGAACCTTAGGGTCATTGCTCACAATTTTGCCCATAGTTCAATTGTATGACGTTAATGACTTGAAGATTACAATTATTTTGTGATATGTTAAATAAGCATTCTAGTGTATGAAGTGCCCCATTGGATTTTGCATGATATTTTGCATGTCAAGGACCTTCCCTGTCACTGTACCTGTTGTTTGGAAGAGTTTCTCCCTTGAGATCCATATGTTCCCCCCCTCCTTGTCCATTTTTAGGTAGCTTTTAAAAACCTGCTTTTCCTCCAGGCTTAGAGTAAGTTTCTTTGTTTGGGTCCTCTGTTAATTGGGGATCATTGGGGGGGGTAGTTTTTGCAGTTTCCCTCATAAGATGGTTGAGATTTTATATAATGTTATCTGTTGTCTTGGAATTGGGTGGTCTAAAAAATTGACTGAGTAACAAACAAACCCTAGAAGAAGGCAATTGCAAATCAGTTCTGAATTGCTTCTAACAAAGCTTTGTGACCGTTTCTTTTAAAGCAAACCAAGAGTCAGGCTCAAAAAGTTTATATAATTATACAGCTGTGTACACACATTTAGGCACTTTTGGTTAAATTTTATATCTGAGAATTGAAGACCAAGAAAATTTCTGCTACAATTTACCCCGACCTGATTAGATCTGCAAAACGGAACACACCAATACTACAATTTGCTGCTGAAAATTTATCCGATACTGAAGTAGTTGTCCACTGGGGCATAGTACTACAGCATTGCTTGTATAACAGTAATCTGTGTGGGAGAGTTGTCAAAAGGAAATTCTTGCTTAACCTCCTCACAAAAATCATTAGGTAAAGCAAAACTTTGGTAAGTCTACAATGTTTGGGAAAAAGTATTTTGCACTGATGAAAGAAAAGCGGAACTCTTCAGTCATAACCACATTTGGAGAAAAAAGGGTGAAGCATTTTAAGAAAAGAACATATTCCATCCGTTGGGTATGTGGGTGGCTCTGTTATGCTTTGGGTTTGTGTGGCGGCCAGTGCCACAGGAAATAATACTGTGTGGCTGAAAGTAAGAATGGATTCTACTAAATATATGAACATGTCTCAGAAGCTAATGATCCAGTGTCAGTGAAGAAACTGAAATTGGATATTTCACCATGAAAATAATTCAAAAGATGCCCTAAATCAATCATGAAATACTTAACAAAGAAAAAAGGTTTTGGAAAGCCTTCATGCTCCCCATTACTATTGAAAATCTGTGAGAAATCTCAAACATGCAAACCAAAGAATATTTCTGAGGTAGAAATGTTCTGCATGGAAGAGAGATTAAAAAAAAACCAAGACAGAAAGAGTCTTAGCTAGTTACAGGAAACCTGTTAATAGAAGGTGTTATATCTGTCAAAAGCAGTATTATGAAGTCCCGACTGGAAAACTGCTCAAATTTCTGTACCTGCTATGTTTACTGTTTTCTTATTTTAATTTGCAAAAGTTTGAAGTATACATACAAATTTTCAAAGATGCCATGGGTTTATGTATGGAAAGATTTTGTTAGTATAACAAAAACACTTATGGCTTCATTGAAACATACAATCTGAAATGAGGTGCTAATCTTTTGCGTGCAACGCTACCTTTAAATATCATAGGAGAGCTTTATGTGAATGCTCAAACTCTTATAATAGCCGGTCTTATAACAGGGCACTGTTTTATGACCCTAATCCAAGCAATGGTATTTTTTATCTGATATATTAGTTACTATGTCCTGATATGACAAGATATATTCTTATTATAGTCAGTATTGCAACTGTAATAATATTGTGGCTGCAATACATTGTAAAAAAGAGGACAAAATGTGAAAAAATAATGCAGCAGCACACACAATTTTTGATCCAACATTCTAGTTAATTCGGTGTCTATCATCCAGACACAATGTATGTACACTTTGAAGATTTATAGCTTAATTTTGCATTAGTCAAGAAACTTTACTATTCCTGATTCTTCAAATGGAAGTTTTTCTATCATTGTGGTAGAAAATCCTTCATCTTTCCTGCTGAGAAACTCTTTAAGATTCAAGCAGGGATATTCTTTCTCTTTGCCTCTATGTGAAGAAAAAGGAAGCTTCACCAAACCATGATAAAGGATACAGAGGGGCAAGCAGATGTAGAGAAGGCCTTGACCTTCCTGTCACCAGTGCACAACAGATCTATTGTCACTTCTGCCAGCTATCTTACACAGCCAGAAACACCTAGCCATCAGAAAGCTTTCCCTCTTGCCCAATGCCATGCTCTCCCCTCTACAGTATTGGGTGGTAAATATAAAAAGGTACCATTGCCTGAAGGCTTTGCCCCTGTGATTCTATAGAAACTACTAAACGTGTTGTTGCTCCTTCTGTGGAGACATCAGAACCAGATTCCTACTTCCTCTGACTAGCAGATATCCTGGTTGCCCAGATTCGGCTTATATTCAGATGCTGCTCAGAGATGAAGTATCCTTTGGTACAATGCTTGTAGCCAGTTTTTTTTGCAATTCTCTCAAACCCTGATGGGCCAGCGTCCCATAATACATTCCCTGTAACTATAGTTTGTCTAAATTTTAGATATTATTACTTGTTGATATTAATAGTTTTAGATACTTTTATTTTGCTGTAATTTTGGGATGCCATTATGCTTAATATATTTTAGTATTTATATTATGATCTAATATGGGCTATATCCTGGATCTAATTCATTAGATGCTAGTTAACTCATTCTATAAATGTATTTTAATCTGTCTTAAGTTTCATTTGTTCATTACTTGTACTCGTCTTCGACTGTGATAAACTCAAACAAACACCAAATAACATCTTCCAAGGGATTTCTACCATATTTATTTAACATAAGGCAGAGTCCTTAGGATGTAGATACATGTACACTTTGCCATGGTGGTGTCTTTTCTTTAGAAACATAAGATAGCAAAAAAGAAGTGGCCAAATGAGGAGGAGAGGTGCTTCAGATAGAATTCTGCTCTGCAAGGTACATGTACCTGACCCAAGTAATTCATGACCCCACACACACAGGGGGACACACGCTCGACCTAGTTTTTGCCTCTGGTCAGTGGTTGAGTGATCTTGGATTAGGGGAAGTAGTTATAAATCCCCTGTCATGGTCAGATCACTCTCTCCTCCAGCTAGACTTCCTAGCCGCTACACCCCACCGCGGGGAGGCGGAACCTGCAACAACAAGATGGTTCCGCCCCAGGCGCCTGATGGACCCAGATAGGTTCCAGACGGAGCTTGGGCTAATACCTGAGACCCTATCCCACAGCTCGGCCGAAGACTTGGCGGTTGCCTGGAACAGGGCAGCGGCGGAGGCCCTGGACCGGGTTGTTCCCTTGCGGCCTCTCACTCGCCGCCGACCCACCCTTGCTCCCTGGTATTCCGGGGAGCTGAGGGTGATGAAGCGGTGGAGGAGATGCCTAGAGAGCAAATGGAGGGCCTCCCGCTCCGAATCGGACCGAACACTGGTAAAGTCCCACTTACGGACTTACCTAGTGGCGATAAGAGCGGCGAAATGAAATTATTTCTCCGCTCTTATCGGGTCTGTAGAGAACCGCCCTGCCGCCCTGTTTAGGGTGACCCGCACTCTCAGGGTCTTGCAGAGGAGTTCGGAAGTTATCTGCAGGACAAAATCGCTCAGATCCGGGACGGATTGGCATCCGATTGGACTAGTCCGGGTGGGTTGACGGAGAGAGATCTTGGTCTTGTCATCTGGGCTGAATTCGATCCTGTGACCCCCGAAGACCTAGACAGGTTGCTGAGTCGATTAAATGCCACCACATATTTATTGCACCCGTGTCCCTCCTGGCTAGTACTGGCCTCCCGGGAGGTCACACGAGGCTGGCTCCAGGGTGTTGTTGAGGCTTCCCTGAGGGAGGGGTTTCTTCCAGCTGCCTTGAAAGAGGCGGTGGTGAGACCCCTCCTCAAGAAGCCCACCCTGGATCCAGCTGTTTTGGCAAACTACTGTCCTGTCTCCAACCTCCGCTTTTTGGCGAAGGTTGTTGAGAGTGTGGTGGCACAACAGTTGCCCCGGCACCTGGAGGAAACGGTCTATCTAGACCCGCGCCAGTCCGGCTTCAGGCCGGGTTACAGCATGGAGACTGCATTGGTCGCATTGGTGGATAATCTTTGGAGGGCACGGGATAGGGGACATTCCTCTAATAAACAACTATTCTCAGTTAGAATTAAGCTGATCTATAACTGGAATGAAGGTATTCTTTGGGTATCATCTGGGCAAACTCTACTTTACCATAATCTGACAGACTGAGATTTGCACTTTTAGGCCATATATATCAAATATATTTCTTGTTGACTCAACAATAGTTTTCAGAGACTTCAGTGTTATTGCTGCAGTATTGACAATATTTTAGAATCCTGCTGTGAATTGTTTGTTGTATCAAATCTTTGCAAGCCTCCCTTCTCCCTCCCCAGAATGAAGCATACAGTGAAATTTCCAATTTACCCATCTACTGATAAAGACTGTTAGTTATATTTGAAACCAAATCTTTCTGCTCCGAGTCACTTGAGATTTCAGCTCATGCTTCCCTTATCTTTGCATATCCATGTATAATGGTGTTGATTGCATCAGCTCAGCATGACTAATCAGTGTCACTCAGCCTTTTGGGTATGTGCAGCCTTATGCCTTGGACACCTTTTCAGTGAGACCTGCATAACGCTCTAAAGATTCTATGAAGTATCTTTAGTATTGCATCAAGTTTTAGTATGAAATCAAAGTGATATACAGCTGCACAACTTGCATTGGCTGTTTTTTTTATCAGCTAAATGGAGAGAATGTCCATAGCATAATACAACAGTTCAGAATGAATTTTGTTCTCTTATGAAAGTTACATTCCACAGCACTTGGCACTCATGTTTGCAATGTTATCGTAATGTATATCTGTCCTCTAAAGTCATTGATATAAATGTAATGACAAGCTTCATACCTGAACATTGTAGTAACCACAGTGATATTAGCCTGGTCACACTTTGGATGTCAGGAACCTTCAATAATTTGCTTCAAGTGTTCACCTATTAATCCAATTAGCTCTTCACAAATTGTGGATAAAAATATATATTTATTTTATTTGCTTATAACTGCAGTCATTATTTAATTTTCATCTCTAAGTTTTCTGCAAAAAATAATTCAGAAAAAGATTTAAAGATGGGAAAAAAATTAAGCTGGAAAAATCTAAAAATACGTAATTATATTAATCTATATAAATTAAAGCGAAAACCACTCATGCCGTAATCATGAAATCTCCAGACCGTAAAGCCTACAAACTTGAAATTTGCCATGTATGTTCCTCTTGGCTTCTAGGTGCTCACTAAGAAAGGATTTTT
>JANHFK010001794.1:146298-161563 GCA_036250565.1 Sibynophis collaris
AAGGATACTGCAAAATCCCCATTCCTGGGGGAAGGATATTGCAAAATCTCCATTCCCACCCCACTCTGGGGCCAGCCAGACTTGGCATTTGCCAGTTCTCCAAACTATTCAAAATTTCTACTACCAGTTCTCCGAACTAATCAAAATTTCTGCTACCAGTTCTCCAGAACCTGTCAGAACCTGCTGGATTTCACCCCTAGTGGGGATAGCATGCCAAGCATGAGTTGGTTCAAGATTGTAGTTTTTAAACAAAAGCCTAATTCTTGTCATAAGTGAACTCTTCAATTTCATACACATTGTTCTTTTTCTGTGCAGGGAAATTTGTTACAGTATTCACATTTAAATAGCTTTAATTTCTTTATAAATCTACTAGTTAAGACTTTTGAAAATTCATTTTAGAATACCAAAATGCCTTCAACTATAGTATTTTGTTTGATTGGCTCACATATAAGAGTAATATAGTATTGAACTGTATAATGTTATATTCTTGAAGCCAACGAAATAAAAAATAGTGGTTAGTGGCACATTGCACTCTAGAGTGAATTCCAGACTTTCCAGGACATGCCTCCCTGGCTTAATCTAGACTACTGCATTCTTTTTTTGCCATTACAGGGTTTGCAAGATATCCAGAGTCCCCCTTCCTATATAGTAGAAGCTCCGAGTCATACTTATAAGGGGGTTCTTCTGTTCCCTACTAAAGAGCCTTGCTGTTCTTTAGGGGTGAAGCAATTTGAGTCATCCTGAATGGTTTGTTCTGGCATATGTTTCATGTCCATAAACTGAGATGGGTGGGCTGGAGCAGCAGGAAGCCATAGAGTGAAAGCTGTTTAATAGCAAATGCAACCAGGTTATTACATAATGTATGCAAATGTTTAGGCTTCAAACATAAATTTTATATATTGTAATTCTGGCTTTTGAAAAAGCATTGAATTTGATTTGCAATTGAGAATGGGGATAAATAAATATGTTTTTAAAAACACCATGTTAAAGTTGCTGTTCTGGGTTAATACAAAATGAAGAAAAATAGTATATAGATGAAATGAATATGTGTTCCACAAATAACAGTAAGTATTTTACAAAAGCAGGGGGGAAAGGTTATATTTGATTCTGGATCCATAGGTAAGAGAATTGGTTAATTACCTTGATAAATGGTAGTTTAATTTTCTTTTTCCTTTAGGCTTTTTGTCCTTTTAACTACTTTGTTTTCTTACATGAATAAGAAATGTTGCCTAATTAAATAAGCACAGAGATCGGAAAAAAGGGAATATCCTAAATAGGAATATATTGATTTATACAGTAAGATTTTAAGTGCTTCAGCTAATTTTTCCATATCCGAAATATGGTTCTGAATGTATCTAGAGCAAGCAAATTTCCTGCTTTAAAGCACTAGCAGAGAGACTGGGCGTTTTCGGTTTGTAATGCTGCTTCCCCCTCCCTATGAATGTCCTTTGTGTAACCCCAGCTAATTCAGAAATCTTTCTGTGTAGTGAGCACTGCCCTATCATGTGACAGAGGCCACTAGTTGCAGCCAGTGATTGGCTAACTCTTACAGAGCTAATTGGTGGCTCTGTATAAGAACTCCCTGCCCTGAAGTTAGAACCTTTACTCACACTGCTTAGTTATGTGTAGGTTAAAATCCTGAAGCTAGCTATGATTGATTCAGCAGCATGTGATAAAGTTTTAACACTTGTGTGGGCTCGATTGAGCCAAGTGGTAGACAATAAAACCAGCTGCTGCCGATTTGGATTAATGAATATCTCCTAGGAGTTGGTAACTGCCACTTTAAGACTGCTGCTTACCAACCCTTTCTATGGACTGCAATTGAGAATCTTTGAAAAGAACTTGACTGAGACAGTTTTCCTTTCTTGTTTTTAATCACAGGAATGAAGCATTGATGATACTTTATCAGCACTGGAAAATGTCTGTAGGGGGAAACCTTTCATTTTGCCTTCTATAAAAATGTTTTGTAAATTTGGCTTCTGTAACTATGACAGTGAAGAACGGAAGCTGAAAAAGGCATCACCAGGAAGCATGGCTTACTGGGAATGGGTAAGTGTGATGCAATACTGGCTCTTGCTATATACATCATCTCTCAATACAGAATGCTTAAAAAATGTCCTTAATTTTAGATTTTCCAGTGTGAGAATAATAATGTAATTAAAATCAAGTATACTAGTTCTTTTAATTTCCTGAACTTCTTTAGTTTAGAATAAATGAAATAGTTTGCTTTGAACTTTTTGGATAGATAGTTCAATTACTAAGAGGCATGAAAGTGACAGAAAAGATAATGATTCAGGGCAATGTTTTAAGGAGAGGACATGGCTTTATTTTGCTTTCTCTGTTATAAATGTAAGTCTCTATTTTGACAGGTCGGAGATGTAGAAAGCACTTTTGTGTAGTGAAACTTTAGTACTTTTGGAAAACAAGCATGGTTTTTAAATTGATAATTTCCCTTTCTGCTAATACTACAGAGAGATACATTGTTAGAAACTTAAATATTACTCAATTATTTTCTAAGAAATAAAGTTTTAAAAATGCTACTTTTCACTAACTCCACTCCATAACAATAACTTTCTGACATAATTATTTTAATCTTTATTTTTTTAAATGGAAGTTGTTAGTAAATATTAGTAGTGTAATTTAGGAAAACGTGCACAGTACAAATAGTAGGAAAGAAAATGTGTTGCAGAATATTCTGATTTTTGAATGAACCTTCTAAGAGAAAAGTTGTCACATCCAAGAGAGAAAATGTATTTTTTTTTGGTATTAGTCATGCTTCCTTCAATTTGTTCATTTACATATTTTCCTTATAAGAATAATTGTCTTGAAACAAATAGAGGAAACAATTAGTGGGCAGTCAATAAAATTAAACAGGAACATAATCAAGAAAAATACAGTGAACTTCTGAATAGAGTGCTTTATTTTTATTTTTATTCGTTTATTTTTTGATTAAATAGATTTTTTGATAGCAAGCTTGTTGCTTTTGTGAAGTTTGAAGGATTTGTGGTGTTTGAAACACTGTAGAAAAGGAAGTCAACTTTTATTCTGTAATTTCTCTAGCTACAGGTTTTTTAAATTTACCATTCAGAATTGTTTTCTTGTTCCTAAAAATGTTAAAACAATTTTTTCAGAAAAAAATACAGATATTATATAAATTACACAGGAAGTTCTTAATGAGAAGAGCAATAAAAAAAGAATAGGCTTTCAGATAAGCATGCTTTTTAAACAACTCTGTTCCTTATTAAACTGGAAAGAATGTGAACTCCACTTAGGCAATAATTCTTGCTCTAGCTAAGGTGTGTCCAATGAACACCTGGGAACAGGTACTTGCTGGATATAAGAAAATTTAGGGGGAGGCTTTATTATTTCATTTGTCATAAATGATAGGGGTTCTTATTTAAGCAACCTTCAGTTTATGCCTTATACACTCTAAATTCTTAGAATGTAAAATTATATCTGGATAATCTTGAATGTGAAAAAGCAGTTGTTGCTTAGAAATATCCAGCTATTATTTTTTGAAAAGTGAGGAATCTAAGATATTGAAAATAAAAATTATACTAACATATATTTGCTGTGCTTTTTAATGTTTACACTTGTATGCTGAAATATCCCTCCAATGTCATGTTTTTTACCTGACCATGCAAAACATTGAAAAGGTGACTTCATTATAAATACTAATTTCATCAACCCTCTGTATCTGGGTACTTGGTAAGATCAGAAGGAAAAGGGGCTTTTGTTTAATAAACATGTGGAGGTTTAGTTTTCATTCTTTGCTAATCATAAACTTTCCTGAGTGGTGACATGTCCATGCAGCTATCTTGGCAACAGTAAGGAAGCTGTTTAGCCTGGCCTTCTTCCAAGATATTTTCCAATGTTCCAGCCCTGTTTTCCCTAGGAATTTCCCACCCAAGTACTAACCAAGCCTGATACTGCTTAGCTTTCAGCACTAGACAAGATCAATCAGGTGATGTCAAAGAATTGCTGATATTGAAAAAAAAAGTTGGAATATGTTTACTCGTCTTCAATATCTCAAATCTATTTATGTGGGTATTTATCTGTGGTAATAGAATGTGAACTATTTAAAGGTCTTCTCATATATATATTTTTCTGAGCCAGTTCCCAATCAAATTATCCATCAAATTAAAGAATATCTGTTTATATTTATAAATTGGAGAAGATATAGTTAAAGTACAGTAATTATGGAATCTCCTTACACCACCAGGTTTTTATTTCAATATAGTACTTTAAACATTGCACCTTTATAAAGCTGTAGAACATATAACTGGGCATTTACAGATATAGCTAGTACTTGTTGAGAAGTGTCCTCAGAATAACAGAGGACACAAAATTTGACCTAGAATTTTCAGACATTTGGTGATAGTTCATTTTATTTGTGTATCTACTAGGACAGTCAGAACTCTCTAGTATGAACACATTAAAGGTACTTACACTTCTGTTGAAAAGTTAGAACTCCACAACTTTTTTGAACTTAACACAAATAAGCTTGTGTGAATGTGCTTTTTAATTGCCATGACTACCTTCTTAAAGCAATTTAAGACATTTTGTAGCAAATTGAGTATATGTTTATGAAGATAACTTTATGCTGACTTTTATTACCAAGTGTTAGAGAACAATATTGTAAAATACTCGTTAAGTTTTTAAAATTATTTTACAAGAGATTCAAGTATAATTTCAGTAATTTTGAACTACCTATTGACTAGAATTGTTTTCTAACTTTATCTTTTAAGCATTACATAAGGACCTAAGAATCAGTTCTTTTTCAACAAGGTAAAGAGATAAGGATAATATTAAGGTCAGATCAAAACTGGTATTGGGAGGGACATTCTTTTTCTTATCAAGAAGTAAATTCTAGATGTAGTGTTCAAGAATAAGTGATAAAACAGCTTAAAGGGCTTCTAGAAACCTGCTTATTAGTGACTTAATAAGCATGATGAAAATATTGTGTTTTAATAGTGGTTATTGTCAGCCTTTTAATTTCACTTGCTGTTTACTTGCTTCCCTATGCTTAGCATGTTTTAAATTTCACACTGTTTTCCTTATCTAGAATAAGGTAGGCAAGTGTTACCTTATTAGGGTTGTGTATTAATGTAGACCATATAAATTTATGATGAATCTACTATCTTTAATGGATTGAAAAACAGTCTAGCTTCAATAATTGCACTGAAATTTAAAAGGCGAAGACTACAATAATTGTACTTAGTGTAGGAATATACAGTACTTTGTTTTACTAGTCTATTACACATATAAAATGAAGAATGTTCTGATTTGCCATTAGAAAACCAGGTTGTTTTTAATCTGCATAACTTATTCTACTGAATTAAACTACAATTTTAATAATTTCTTTCTCTAAATTCAGTAAACTTTCATGTGCTTTGTTATGTTGACAATGTTAAAATTTTAGGACGTTTATATTGAAGTCCTTCTTCTTTGTATTTGATGTCTCTCCATCAACTTTTGCAGCACAGTCATGAATTCTGAAACATGGTCCAAAACATCAGGAGAATAAAAAGTTTTTTTGTTACTGCCGTAGAAACATATGCAGAATTAAAAACTACAGGTTTCTGTTGCCCTGCTTCTTGAAGAAATGCTTGTGGCTTTTTATTGGTACTGCAGCCAAGAATTGGTGTTGTAATACACCTGTTTCACCCAGCTGGGAATAAAGAAGAGGTTGTTTAAAGTAACAGACTTCTAGCTCTTAGCACAGCAGCCCCCAACCTTTTGACTACAAGGGACCAGTTCCGTGGAGAGAGATTTTTCTGGTAATCCAAAGGGTTTTGTCTGCTGCCTGCATCCCATGGATGGGGCTTTGCTTATTTGCATGGAACTGTTTCTGGCATGCCACAGACTGGTACCATTCCATGGACCAGGGCTTGGGAACCCCTGTCTTAGCAGAAGGGAGATAATATATAACTGTTCCCGGGAATATACTTGATACGTTCTAGCTTTTTCTTAATAAATCTGGAAGTATTAATTATTAATAATCTTTGAAATGTGTTTTTATAACATGAAATTTGATCTATTTTTAATGTTAAGGATCACATAAAATATCTGTAACACAAATGTATGAAAATTATATCAATTGACAATCCCTGCTGACTACTTAGAAATAATTCCTATTGAGTATAGCTGACCATCTCCTAGAAGTAAAGAAATTAAAGGACTGCAACCTTGCTTTTAATTTTAAAGGTATGCCTTAGGAAGTGAGCCCCACTGATAATTATTAGTAAGTTCTAAGTGCATATGTTTAGAATTGGGATGTTAAAGCAACTAATTTTTTATGTACGTGAAATGGATATCCAAACATATAATGCACTTTTTAAATATGCTTGTTGTAGGTACAACATTTTGTATTATGTTACAAAATCTTTATGATAGTTTTGTGTTGTAAGCATATAACATTTGCTCAATTTCAATTCCATAGGAATCATGGGTTTAGGGTTGTAGGCACATTCTATAAATTACCCAATTTGAGGTATCTTTGTTGAAAAAGTTTTGCCTTGTGATGCACCATTTCCCCCCATTAAATATTACAGAGACAAGAGTTTTAATATTATGTAACATATTTTAGGTCATTTTAGTGAAACTATGCAAAAAGTAGTCATGACATCAGTTAATAAGCAGCTTAACTAATAGATTGTTTGCAAAATAATATTGAATTTTCAAGAAAATTATTGTAGTTACTATGAACAATTGTAGATTTCTATACCAATTTATATTTTACTAAACTAATGGAAGGGAGATGACTGCAAAGGGTCTGGGGAAGCTACAATGTTCAGGTCTTCCTATTTTAGTCTCATATGAGTGAGGCAGTAAATATTCTGATCTTATATAAGGATCAATGAACTAATACTGAGTTAAAACTAGAAGGAGACATGTTATAAGTGCTACAGCTCTCCAATTCTGTCAAATGTGCACTGTTCTAGAAGAATTGCACTTTAAAAGAACAGGCTTGTAGGTTGAGAATATTTTTGTTTCATTATTGTCTCAATGATGATCCTGTCTGCATAAAATAGCATTTCAACAGTTACTCTGGCTGTGGTAACGTTTAGTTTCTTCAGTGCACTATAAATAGGGCAGTCTTTGAAAATGGTGAGGAAACTTCCCTTAATCCAAAGGAAGGAAGCTATGACTATTAATCAAGACTAACTAATATGATCATTTTATCTTAGTATTTGGTCATCTGCACTGGCAGTTTGTTTATAGAGCCAATTGCAAGTTGTGGTTTTCATTGCTTAGTTCTAGTCCAGGACATGCTATCTGAAAATATTTTAGTATACTAAACTATAGCAGAAATATTTCGATCCCTTTTAGTATACATCCTACATTCTGTTAATTGTTTTAGTGTTTTTATAACATTGTACTTACTTGCTACCTGGTTTATTGTGGTATTATTACTTGCTCTATTTTTTATATATATTGATTTTATTCTGTTTTCCATTATTAATATTTTCAAAATATGTGATCCATATATAACACCAAAAGTATTTTCTCCATTTCTTTTTTCATCTTGCAAAATTCTTTGTTATTTTCTGGATTTATTTTAGGTTTTTATTAAAATCAGAATAGCTTTCTTTAATAGAAATGGCCAGTATATTATGTGGGGGATTACTGAATCTTTCAAAAATATTGTATGATTCTACTGTGATTTCTTAGATTCCTTTAAAAAAAAACCCTGCTGCTTGGAATATATTTACGGTAATTTAAGTCTCTGGAATGCTCCTGAGTAGTAGCCTTTTTTTGCTAGATCTTGATGGTGTTCTACCTGGATACTAGCTAGGCTCATCTTACCTGTATCAGTAGTCTATTGTTTGCTCCTGCATCACTTATTGGGATCCAACCACTATCCGTAGAGAGCAAAACTGCCACTGAAGGATATTTATGGTTAATTGATGTTACAGTGAAGCCAACTTACAAAGGATTTCTTTCCACTTTTCTATAAGGATGAAAAATTTTCTTCCTAACTCTGACCTTATGCCAGATTGTTAATGTGTAACAAAATCAAACATAAAAGCAATTATTTGTTTGAAAATGTCCTTATTTTCTATGTATAAGAAAGCATGCATGCATGTATGCATACATACATATATAAATTATCCAGATTTAGTATTATATTCAGTCTTATCATTTACAACTTTTAATTTCAGATCTCTGCATGCTTTATTAGTCTTATTTGTATATATTTAATTACAGTGATCCATTTTTCAGTATAAAATGAATCCACAATCACTAAAATAACCATAAACTATAGATTGTTGTATGCTTAATATAGGAACGGGGACTAAGCAGTTCCAACATGCTATGTATTATAACTCAGTATCCCATGCTACATACAGTATTTTAGATTGGTATTGCTAAAAACCATTTTTCTTAAATTGAAATGTCAGTGGTACTGAAGTATATGTGCCAGTTTTAATATGTAGTTTCCCTACTTTTAGGTCCTCACTATTCCTATCTTTGGCAAAAAATTTATAAAGTGATTACACATTTAAAATGAGTCAGTTCCTGTTCTTTTGGTTAAAGCTTTGTTGGGAGTTCTCAAAAACGATATTTCAGAATGTGGATGTGGTCAGCCTAGTCACTTTCAAAGCATCTTAAAGGAAACTAAGATCAACTGTAGCACTGATATAGTCTAAAATTTATTCTAAGTCACAAGATACCCTGCCAATGTGTCTTAGGATTTTTGGATACATAATAAGTTCACTGTCCTAAATTGTATAAAATTTGATGATGCAAATAGATTAAGAATGCAGTTGGCTCTAAACTAATTTAGTTCTTCAAACAATGTTGACTTGTTTGTGATTATAACATGTCTATGATTTTGTATTCAAAGTAGTAAATTGAAAGTAGTAAATTGAAACTATGAAAATTTAAAAAGCCATTTTAGTTATAATAGTTAACTATATTTGTGTAATATTATAATATCTAATAATACCTTACTAAACAATAGTTCTTGGGAGGAAATATTTCTAATGATGATTCTTTCTAGTTTGTATTTTTTTAAATAAAAATTATATTTTATTAATAGTGAGTGTTACTTGCCCCAGTTCCTGCCTATCTAGCAGTTTGAAAGCATGCAAATGCAAGCAGATAAATAGGTACCACTTTGGTAGGAAGACAACTGCATTCTGTGCGCCATGTTGTATAGTCATGCTGGCCACATGACTGAGAGTGGCCACAGAAGAAAGAAGTGAACTAGGAAAGTACAGAACCCTTCCACTCCCAACCCTCAAAGCCATATATAGTTCCCAGTTGCCCCTAGTTAATGAAGTCCATCTGAAAATAAATTCATTTACTCAAGGGATGTTACTAGAGACATCCTAGGGGCAGTAAAAAAAATGTCAAGATAGTGGCCATGACTGCACAGTTAAATCCCCTCTTCTTTTTACATATATATTTCAGTGACATTGATTTAAAAGTTTCTAGTGAGTCAAAAATGAAGAGGATCCTGGATGTCATTAAATATAAATTTATTAAATAAAAACTTTCATTGAATTTTCATTACACTTTGTCTACTTTTACCATTTGTCTACTTTAAACCACAATGATGATTGAGTAATGATGGTTCAAGTATTTATTAGAGTTGGAAATGGACTCTTATATGGACAGCAATTAGAAGAGACACTAGGAACCCCATTATAATATGGAAGCCATGAAAATCCAGCTAGTGGTGTCTCTATCTACTATCAGAGTTGGACCCAGGCTGTCCTACTGGGCTCACAGATACCACCCCTACTGCCATTACTACTCTCCCTTGTGTTGAGGCATCCTGAAAGTAAGGGAACAAGGCAACCGCGTGAAGTTTCGTGATTTCTCTCTCCCCCTTCCCTCTCCCCCCCTCCCTCAGGACTTTATAGAAAGAAGCATAACTCCATGATTGAATAGGACAGGTTGAGGGACACGTAATCTTCTAGCACATTGAAATGCTGTCATAGTCAGGATTGGAACTTGTTCTTATTGCCATAGATGCAACTGCTTCCTTGCTACAGCTTTAAAAATAGGTTCCATAATAGGACAACAAGTTCATGTACATCCCATGCAGGCCTGGGAGTGCAGCCATACCTTAAAGAGATATTGAGCTGTACTTTCCTTCTAAAGCCATAACAAATCTGAAATCTTTGCTATTATACTATGAGAGCTTAAAAGAGGATCATATAGCTGCTACTCTTACAGACTATTGCACTCCATCTGCGTGTGAACAAAGTATAGACCACAAAGAACGTGCTGGAGCGTAATGTAGTCCATAACATTGAGATCCAAGGATTCAATATTAGATTCCAAAACAGTAAATGTGGTATACTTGTTTGATTTTAGAAATGGTTTTATTGTGCACAAGTGGTTTTCAACAGTCTGAAATAATCTTTCTGGAAATAGATAGCAGATATCTATCTAGGATCCACAAAGGAAGATATTCTTTTTTTGGGCAGTGCACCAGCATAAAAGACAGAGAGTGGTAGTTTTGAAACTCTTAATTATGAAAGTAATCATTTTTGTGTTTTATCCTTCAGAGACTGATTGCAAGAAAAAGCTAGCTAAAATAAGGGAGGTTGGTAAATCAACCCTGCTAGAATTCCGTAACTGAAAATTTATTTGGGCCAGTTCAGGAATTCAAAACAAATATAAATCCTATATTTGTTACAAGAATGAGAGCAGGTGGGTTGAAGTGGTCATGGTCTAGACTGGGTGTCTGCAACCTGCGGCTCTTTCGTCCTTCTTCTGCAGCTCCTGTTGTGTGATCCCACCACTGGCTGGCTCCGCCCCTCACTCTCCCCTCCCAGTCACTCCTTGCCTGGCCTGAGAAGGTAAGGGCGATGGCGGGGGATGGAGACTCCCTCCATATTCCAGAATGGGAGCAAAAACATGGATTTCCTCGCCTTCTCCGTTCTCACCCTGTGCTGACGGGAACCAAACAGGCCGGGGTCTCCCTCCTTGCTAAAAGGCCCTGCCAAGCCTGCTTGCAAACTCTGCTGAGCACAGCTCCAAACGTTAGGCTTGTGCATCCCAGCACCGCAGTGGCAGAGAAGGTGCACGCCCTGCTTAGTCCGCTTTCATCAGCCAGAGGTGGAGCTCCGTGCTGCTGCCTCCCACTTGGAACGCCACATTTCTTTGCTTGAATCAGCTTTGGTACCTGGAAGGAATGAGTGGAATAATTTGGTCTCTGGTTCTACATTTGGAGTGGCTGATAAGGAGATGCTATAGGGAAATCTTTCTTCAGCACCTTATTTTGAGTTGATCCCTGAGGCATAATAGATATGCCTGAATTTATATTCTTAGTCCTTGACATTTTCTCCAAAGGAGATCCAAAAGCAGAACAATGTTTTACTGCTTTTAGGTAGATCTTGTATATATGTTTCTGCCCTACTGCCAGGATAAGCTTGTCACCTAATTCACAGAAATATACTTGCATTGAACTAGGCTGATTATATAACTATGCATGGAGAAATTTTGTGTGCTCTACAACAGGGGTTCCCAATCCACAAACTGTGGTCCACTACCGGGCCATGGCCTGTTCGAAATTGGGCCATGGAAGAGATGGGCAAGTGCACATGTGCGTAGAGCTCCATGCACATGAGGGTTGGGCAAGCACATGCATGAAGTTTCCCTTGTGTGAGAGGAGGTTCTTGCACTTCCACATGAAGTTCCACTGGCGTGAGTAGAGCTTTGCATACAAGTATCTGCTCAGAGGTGGTATTCACTTACCTTCCCTACTGGTTCGCAAATGTGAGCACGTGTGCGCACGCGCTGGCTTCGCTCGCACATGCCACCTCCGTGCATGTGCAGGGCCTTCCGAGCATGCACAGAGTGTCAAAAACTGGATATGATTACATCCGGGCAGGTGGGCAAAGCCTCCCGCCACCACCGCTACCAGTTCACCCAAACCAGCTGAACACTGTGCCTGCCACTCAACTGAGTGGAGCTTCATGTGCGAGCACAAGCACCTTCCACTTGAACATGAAGCTCCATTCATGCGAGTCAAGCTGGAAAGGTTGGGGACCTCTGCTCTATAACCAAAATGTTTGCCATTGAGGATTTTGAAGGCAATGATTAAAAAAAAAAAGCCCTAAAATTTCTTCACTTTTGTTGGAGATCTATGTCAGCCGAATCTCAATTCCTAATACATTTGGTAGCTATAGCAAATATGAACAACTTTTGATCAATATGTTGTTATTAGTATAGGACTTAAGCTAAGAAAAGTAGATGCTCCAAATCCACATTATAACATTGCATGCACCCATCCAAAACTCTGAACATGAGTGATAGGGAAGTTGAAAGTGGGTCATCCTCTATGAATTTCTATTTTTTATATATGTTTTCTTTATATAGTCTCAAAGTTGCTTTTAACACTGTGTAGTCCTTGATTTACAACCATTCTGCTTAGTGACCATTCGAAGTTGCAACAGCACTGAAAAAAGTGACAACTCTCTTGCTTAACAATGGAAATTTTAGGTTAATTGTGGTCGTAAATCAAGGACTACCTATAGTACAATGCCCAGTAGCTGGAATATTCTGTGTTGTATATGGATATATTAAAGATATTAAATGTGAGTTAATATTAAAACATGGCAAAAAAACAGTACTTAGTTGAATAATGGAGAAGTAACAGTAGTAAGTAGTGTGGCACTTAAACTGACAGGAAAGGTAAATCAGGACACAGGAAAAGAACCTAAATACTTAAAATGCCGAGGGAAATTTAAAAATTGATCTGGCAATGAAAAAGCCATAATACTGGAACTAGGCAAGTATTTTTGTGAAGAACATTCTTTATATAGAATACCACTACTGAAAAATATACTCTGTCTTCAACCACTCATCTCATTTGGCAGAAGTACCTAAGATAATGACCTTACATCCAGAGAAGTAAATAGAGAACAAGTTGCTCTTCATATAAACTGGGAAGATAGAGCGAGGCCTAAAACAATACATTTATCTCAACCGCTGTTTTATTTGCCAAGGCTACACCTCTCTAGCCATGAGCAGATTGAGAGAGACACTCTTCCTTCAGGCTAAATAATGAATCTTCCAGGCACATACTATAAGAAATGAAACTCAAGGCAGGAACCAATGGTTCCCAGGCTAAAGAAAGCCATTGTGTCAACATAGATCAGGTTCCCTTCAGGGATAGCAAAAGAACTCTCAAATATCCTTTCAGCTGAATGTCAGGAGGAAAAAGGCATAGAATTTAAACCCTAGACTAGGGGTGTCAAACTCAAGGACTGCGGGGTGCTTAGATCTGGCCTGCAGGGCTGGCCTGGAAATAACCCCCACTGCCCATTTTCTGCTGACAGTGTTGCAGGAGGCTGAAAATGGGCTACAGGGGGCTGCACACCGCCCCCCCATGCCCCATTTTGGCTGACAGAGGCACCACAGGTTGGTCCGTAGATATTTCCAGCCCAGCCCCGCGGGCAGGAAGCAGAGTGCTGCAGAAAGCAGAGGCACCCCACAGCCCATTTTGGCCAACAGAGTGCTGGAGGAGGCAGCACTTTCTTCACCTTCTCTTTAGCAGCATCTGCAACTAAAACTAGCTACTGTCCAAGATCTGGATGGCTGTTGTTCAGGTCTTTGATGAGAGAGTCTGAGCCCCCTCGTATCACTGAGTTTGTCATCTTTTATCTTAATCTTTTACCTGTGATTGAATTAATTGTTGTGAGCACCCAGGGTCATTGAGAATTAGGTGGTATATCATTTTTTAAAATTATTACTAATATTAAGTCCTCTAGGGCTGTGTCAGAGGTAGTAACAAAGATAGATAGACTGTTGGACAGACAGTTTTTAGAGACAACTGGAGAAGTTGTCAGTTCCTTTATGCTCTGCTCCTATACAAAAAAGTCAAGCCCCATAGCAGCTGGGGACTCTACATGTCTTTAATGTCTACATTATGGAATTGAGGCTATTTGTGCCAGAAAGTAAATCTCCCTTTGTCTGGAATAGCTGTTTTGAATGCAAAGGAGAAAAAATGCATCTTGAGCCTCTGTCAAACACCCACCACGGCCACCATAACCACGTACCCACCCCCATCCCCGGCCTTCCAAGGTCAAACACACCTCTGATGTGGCCCTCAATGAAATTGAGTTTGACATCCCTGGCCTAGGCCATTAACTTATATGTTGCAACAAGCAGTTACTCTATATGTAAATAGCATCATTTATGTCTACAACAAAGAAATCAGCCTAGCTGTCAGCCTTCTGACATGTAATGTTAAAGTCTTCTTAACAGATTAACAGAATTGGAAGGGACTTTGGAGGTCTTCTAGCCCAGCTCCCTGTGCAAGCAGGAGATCCTATACCCATGATGGCGAACCTATGGCACACATGCCAGAGGTGGCTCACAGAGCCCTCTACTGGCATGCGCGCCATTGCTCCTGGTCAGATCTTTGTGGCATTTCTTTCATGAGCTTCTATTTCTCTGCAAATGACGAAACAGAAGCTCATGAAAGAAAAAGGTTGTATCTCTTGCCGCGCTGCCGGTGTTGGGATGCCCCACCTCCTGGCAGCCAGCTGGTCTTCAGGTCTCTGCTGCGCATGCACGCATGTCCGTACATGCGCACATGCATGCATGCACATGTTCACACTTGTCCACACATGCGTGTGTACGTGCACACACACCTTTCAATTTGGGCATGCGCACACGCAGTTGGGCACTCGGTGTCTAAAAGGTTCACTATCACTGTCCTATACCATTTCAGACAAATAGTTGTCCAATCTCTTCTTTAAAAACTATACTGATTGAGCACCCACAACTTTTGAAGACAAGCTGTTCCACTGATTGTTTTAACTGTCAGGAAAGTTCTCGTGATTTCTAGGTTGGTTCTCCTTAATTAGTTTAAGTGCTTTAGAGAATAGATTGAACTCCCTCTTCAAATACCTATGTAAAGGAGTCAGCATCTGGAATGTCAAGATTTTCAGCTGTGTCTGCCTGAAGATATCAAAATACCAGTAAAATAAGAGTCTAATAACCTGTTCTCCATAATGTAAAGATAATAAACAGCTTATTAAAGTAATTATCAGAAGAAAAATAAATAAATCGGTAGCTTTACTTACTCTTCCTGCAAGAAAATTTGTCTTGAAACTACAAATATCTCTCTCTCTTCCCTTCATGTTTTTGTATTATTTATTTTGGGAACACAGTTCTGGAATATAATTTCACATCAGTCCAGCACATATGTACAATTCAAGCAGGGGTGAAATCCAACAGGTTCTGACAGGTTCTGGAGAACCGGTAGCGGAAATTTTGAGTAGTTCGGAGAACC
>JANHFK010001794.1:171903-182391 GCA_036250565.1 Sibynophis collaris
AGCTATCTGATACACAACTCCTCCACCATTTTGAAAAATGTATTGGGTAGTATCCTTCTAATAACTTTTCCTCCTTTTATCACTCCTATAATCTAATTCTCTATCCACTATTGCATTGAAGTCACCAACAATACAAATATTACATGTTCTAATTCTCCAATCATGTTATGTAATTTCTTATAGAATACTGTTTGGCCCTTGTTTGGCGCATATAATCCTACCAAAATCACTTTCTTCTCATTTAAAGTTACCTCTGTTATTAGCATTCTACCCTCCTCGTCCTTACAAATCTGCTTAGCTGGAATTCCTTCCTTAATATATATCGCAATTCCCCCTTTCTTCTGTTGGGATAGAGCTGTAAATGTATTCCCAGTTTGGAACATTTTAATACACACTCTTTATGTGTGTTTCCTGTAATATTATTATATCTAAATGCATCTTGTTCAATTTGTTGGAAAAAAAACATTTGCAGGAGCATTTAAACCATTGACATTTAAATATAAAAGCGTTATTTCTTCTTGTGCATCTCTGCTTCTGTCTGGATCTTGTTGCCCTCATCTGTCTAACTTCTTTATATTCTTTGTGATTGCCTTCATCATATTTTTCTGTATCTATTTCCTCCCCCTTCCCGTTTCCTCTTTCTTTTATTTGATCTTCTGTCACTTCTGATATTCTTGGTTCCCCTTCTCTTAATTCTCCTTCCCCTATTCATTGTCACTGCCAAAGTTTTGCCTATAAAATTCTTCCACTTTATCTATCGTGTCCAATCTAAATCTTTTTTTCCTGCCATACTACCATGATCCCTTCTGATATCAATCATTGAAAGTTAATATTTAGTCGTGTTAATTTAGAGGTTAAAGTTTGATAAGGTCATCTTAGTTCTCTCACTCTCCTAGGTACTTGCTTGAGTACCACCAGTTGTCTCCCTCTGTACTCCAATGGGCCATCTCTCGTTCTGTGTAATATTTCATCACGGATCGACTTCTTTACAAATCTAATATGTACTTCTTTAGGTAAATTATGCCTCCTTGCATAATTGGTGTGAATTCTGTAGATTTCATCCATTTCATTCGCCATTTCCTCTTTACTAATTTCTAGAGCTCCTGCCAACAGATCTGCCATCATTTCTGGTAAATCCTCACCTTTATCTTCTTTCACATTCTGGAACCTGCCTTTTCTGTTTCTAACCGAATAACCGTCGTTTTGAGTTCTTTATTGGCTTGCATTAATTTTCCACTTATTTCATCCACACATTTTTCTTCCCATCCCATTCTTTCTTCCATCTCGTAATTTTTGCTCATTTTTCACAATTTGCTGTTGGAAGCATTCAAATTTACTATCTATCGATTTTATCTTTTCTTTAACTTCTCAGGTATTGCTCCTCACTTCTCCTATCTCTCTTTTCAGATCTTCATGGTTTTTCAGCATTACATCTTGCATGGATTGCAGCATTAACTGTAGATCTTTAAATGAATTTGATCTTTCCCTTTGCATCATTTCTTCTATGGATCTTTGCCCTGCTGGACTCAGTTCCACTGTTGTAGCTTGGGCTGCTGGAAGTAGGCAGGGTCTTAATGACTGTGAGCTTGGTTCCTATGTTCTGGACACATGCCCTTCTAGTTCATTAAGGCCTCCCAGGAGGTGGCATGTGATCAGGTCTGAGAGATGGTTAGTCCCAATTTGTGGGAGGAGGTAGTATCACTTGTCTTGAAGGAGTGGATCCCCTTCTCAAGCGGCTTGGACACAATCATGTTAGACAACTTTTTTCTAGTTTCCACCTTTTCCTTTTAGTGGAAAGAGTATGGTAAGGGTGGTTAAAAGGGTACTGCTCAGCTTCAGAGGACCCTGGATTAAATGGATTATCTGGAGCCTCTTAAATCCATTTAATCTAGTCATGCTTGTAAATGATCTTTGAAAGGTTTGAGATGGGTGGTACAACTGTCCTAACTCTTCTGAATCTCTAAGTAGCTTTCAATACCATTGGTTATGATAACCTTCTAAACTGGCTTTAAGAACTGGGAATTGGAGGCACCATTTGAAGTGGTTTTCCTGCTCTCTTCAGAGTCATTTCAAGTCCAGGAGTGTGTGTGAGAAGTTCTTCAGGCTCCTGCTTTCCTATTTAACATTTGCATAAACAGTTGGGTGAGGTCATTTGACAGCATGGAGTATGGTATCAACAACATACTGATGTTACCCAATTGTACGTTTCCACCCTAGGCCAGGCAGTGCTACTATTTCAGCGCTGATCAACTACCTAGGGCTCTGAAAGTCTGATTAGGGAAGAACCTTCTTGAAAAATCTGTTGGTAAGACAGAATGATCTTAGATTTTTGCAGGATCCTGTTGCAGGATCTGGTGATACGCCATTATTGATTCTGGGTACGGTGGCACTCCTCTGGACTGAGCTGAATTTATAGTCTTTCTAGACTCATGACTCATGGCTTATACAACAGGTGGTAACCATGGCTATGGGAGCCTTTGCACATATCTGTTTTGTATGGGAATTGCACCCTTTCCTGGATGAGAAAGCCTTGCGGTTGATCATTCCTGCATTGGTAACTTCTTGCTTGGATTACTTCAATGTGTTATATATAGCGCTGTCCTTGAAGACCACCCAGAAGCTACAACTGATCCAGAATGCAGTTATGTACAGTTTTGGGCACTCCTAGGTTTGTATATGTTACAGTTCTGTTGTGTTCGCTCTTAGGTTCTTCTGGGTGCATGTCAAGGTGCTGACTATCGCTTTGAAAGCCTTACATAGTGTGGCACTAGATTATCCATACCTTCTCTCCCTAAGTGTATCTGTGATGGAATGTACATGTGGAGAAGAAGTGGGAGCAGGAAGTTTGGCAAGAGCAGCATGGTTTCTCAGGAGGAACAGTACATTACAGAGAGAACCCCAAATTAAGAGACTGTGCAGTCACAATTTGGATGGGGAAGGAAGGAAGAGGTTCAGGATAGCCAGCCCTTGGAATCTCTTTGGGTATATTTGTTGGATTAAAATGTTATAGCTTTAGTCTGGCAACCGTCTGTCCAATAGGTGTAAACAAATAGAGTTTATTTATTTATGTGCCACCCATCTCATCTAGAGGACTCAATTGGATTTCACTGTGTTATCTTTGGGCTTAAGCCTGACAGTATCACTGGAAAAGCTATATTGGCTTGGCTTTTTTTGAACGGCTGCTTCCCAAGAAGATTTGAAGTTGCCTGCTAATATTAAATGGGTCTGTCCACTAGGATTGTGGTATAGTTTTACCCAGGTCACTCTTGGTTTGTCATTTGTATATCCCTTTTAATTATTCAGATATCAGACAGTTTCATTTGTATGTCCAATATAACGTTATTTTCCATATTGTTCTTGTAGCCTATCATTTTAAAATCAATTTTCAGATCAATCTCAATTTTGTCCAGTAAAACTTGTTTCTCTTCCATAACAGCTTTTAAATACTGTTTATCCATCTGTCTATCCCGCCATGCATGCATTTATCCATCTGGACCCTTAGTGCATTTGCAACTTTCCAAAATTCAAAAAATAAATGTTTTAATGTCCTGAAACTTTTATTTAAAACTTATTTTGCTAAGGCCTGTAAACTTACCCAGTGCTATAAAAGTTGTCCATCCAAAGCAGGGGTGATATTCAATTTTTTCCCCTACCGGTTCTGTGGCTGTGGCTTGGTGAGGTGGATGGGTCATTTGTGCATGGGTGTGACCGACTTGACGTCACTCGTGGCAAGCCACCCCCATCAAGCCACATCCATAGAACTGACAGAAAAGTTCGGCCAAGTCTTCTATTGTTCAATCTGACTGCTTCTTGTCTCCCTCTCATGTTTGCTCTGTGTATATGAGCCCGAGGAGGAGGAGAGAAGCAGCCACATTCCGTTCCTTACCTTTTTCTTTTCCTTTCTGTTTTCCTCTTTCCTTTCTCTTTTCCTTTCCTTCCCTTTCCCTCCCTTCAACCTTTCCTTCTTTCCGCTTTCCCTTCCTTTTTGCCTTCCCTTCCCTTTTCTTTCCTTCCCTTCTTCATCCATTCCTTTTCTTCTTTCCATTTCCTTTCTTTTTTCCTTTCCTTCTTTCCCGTTTCCTTTCTTTTTTCCTTTCCTTTCTCCTTTCCTTCCCCTCCCTTCCCTCCTGGGGTCTGAGAGAGAGGCATGGGACCGCTTTCCTCCTTGCCCCCCCTCCCTGACATCTGGTCTGATGGCAATTATGGCTAAAAGGCCTTTGGAGTGGCTGCGCCCTCCCCTTTGCAGAAACTCCTCTTGCTGCAGAATTGGGATTGCTCCATCTTTCCTGGCTTTCAGATCTTCTTGTCTTGTCTAATTATCTTCTCCTGTCCGTCCCCCGCGCACAGTCAGTTGCTGCTTGGAGGGGGGGGAGGTTTCTGGTTTTGCAGGGCTAAAAGGAAAAGGGGATTAATGAACAGGCCCTCCAAGGATGCCCACCCCTTGGTGTTTTTGCAACCAAATTCTCCCCCCAAACAAAGGACACCCCCCCAAATACTGCAGGGCAGAGCAGGCTGGGCCCATAACTGGACGTGTGGGGGAACATAACTGGGCAACGTGTGCAGCACTTCCACTGTGAATGGAGGGAGAAAAAAAATTGGTTCCAGAGAAGCCGAACTTTTTCCTCTCCATTCACAGCAGAGCTTCTGCTCCGTTTATGGTCTCCCCGGCCCCCTCCCTCCCAGGGGTTGAAGTACCTTAAAGGACAGGCAGGCTGTCACAGTTCCCTTCCAAGCAGGCTCCCTTCCCTTCGCTGCAAAGGGAGGAAGAAAGTTTGGCCAGGTCTTCTTCTCGTAAGGGGTGAGCGGCTGTGGCTGGGCAGGGCCAACCAGGGCTGTTTTTTATCAGCTCGATGAACAGATTTAAATCGTCCCTGCCAGCTCACCCAAGCCGGTGCAAGCCTGTTGAATTTCACCCCTGATCCAAAGGTTCCTAATAGTTGTTAAGAAGCAATTTCCAAAAGTGATTAGAAAAGGAAACGTGAGAATCTACTGGTCTTTTGAAAGCACTGACTGCTGTTTGACCAAAAAGTTGCTTATTCCCTTGTCTCTGACAGTCTCCTCATGAACCACTGGCTTGCAATCTCCTCATGAGGAGCAATTGGCTGGAGCCCTTGCGGCAATCTCAAGTCTTTCCTTGTCCAGGAGAGAGAGAAATTGTCAAGGAGACAATCTTCATTCCACCATGGTCATTGGCTCCACTTTTAGAGAAGCCATCTTCAGTTTGCCATTTCTTCCCTGGAAGTCCAATTTTGTGGCTTTTATTTTTGTGAGCCACCAAGTGGTGTGCTCTGAATTGCCATGTAAATCTAAAAAAATAAAATTAATTAATTAATTAAAGGCATTGAGAAACAACTCAAGCACCTTTGGATAACTGGATACAAGTAATCCTTGATGTACAACTGGTAATTTAGCAACTATTATTTACTCCCAAAAAATACTTACAGCCCAATTTTGAAGTTACAATAGGTGCCCCCCTCCCCCTTCACAATCACGTGATCACATTTTGAGTCCCTGGCAATCAGCTCGTTTTTAGGAACATTTGCAGAGTACCAAAATCATGTGACTGCAATTTGTAAAGATTTTTGGATGGTTTCGTTCCTATTTGTGCTACTTGATGTCTCTGCAACTCTTGGTATGATTGCCTGTAGTATCTTTCTAAATCTCACTTTTAGCCTATTGTAATGTGCTTTATATGGGGATGTCCTTCAAAAAGTCTTGGAAAATTGCAATGAGTCCAGAATGCAGTTTTCAAATTTCTGTCATATATCTTCAAACAGAAGCCATAACACTTGTCTCAACTAAGCTGAACTAACCCAAATAGATTTCTGAGTTTAGGTGTTAATGTATAGCCTGGTTTGCTTCCCCTATTTATAGTAATAGCTGTTCTCATCTATTGAATCTCTGGAGTTATAATCAGCAGCCAAAGATAAACCAAGTGTGCCCTGGAGGGGTTACTAACAATGGCATCTACAAAGACTAATAGTTTTAATAATAATAATTTCTTTTATTAGCTTAAATGTAGTTTGAAAATATATTTGTTTGCTTTAGTCTTTCACATGATAGTGTTGTAATATTTAGTCTGCCATCTTTTTTTGCTGATGTCTTATAAATATATGGAGGTAGCCTATAAGTATAATGCATATATTTTAATTTTCAAATCTTCTTTCAGTATAAATTTCTGTAAAATATAAAGGAATTATAGTCACTGGATAATAAAAAACTTTACAAAAGTCAAAATAATTAATTGTGATTTGACTCAAAATGCAATTCTTCTCAGTTGGTTTGACTCCTTTAGTTCTAACAGATAACTTTCCTCACCCTGGAAATAATACAGCATAAGATAGCTGTCAACTCGTAAAGCATTCCTGGCCTGCTCTCAAAGCAACTAGAAATACATTGCATGCATACCTTCTCAAGGCCACAGTCTAGGTTATCAAGAGCCAGCCGGAAAGGCGTGTCCTTTACAGCCCGCGAAAGTGGTCTGCTGGAGAATGTGATTTATGGCACACTCTTGAAGGAGGGGGGAAACAGGATCATAGTTGGGATTTAAATTACATGAGGCAGAGCTGATTCCTTTTGGGTATGTGCCGATATGTTGCTCCTAATAAATAACTGGATTTCTTTTGAAACTTGGCTCGAGGCTCATGAATTAATTAGGGCATCAATTGGAACCTTGATAGTGGCTTCATATGGGCTCTCTACCCTATTCTTAATATCATTTGATTATGATCAAGCTAAACAATTAATTATTCAGAGAATAAGGGAGGTGGAGTTCAACTTGAAGTTAAGAGGTTCCCCCCAACACAATAGAATTTGAATAAACAGAGGTGCATGGGAACCAGCAACTTATTTGCTAAATCTACCTTTCCTGAGAATCCCATTCTTTAAAGCTAGATTTAACATCCTTCCCTCTGCATTTCTTCAAGGCAAATATAGTAAAATCCCTGTACCCAAGTGTATTTGCCTATGTAGTGAAGGAAGAAGAAAGTTGAAACTATTTCACACATATTATTTATATTGTAAATTTTATGGAGACATTAGGCCAATGTACATTTGCTCATAATAGATAAATTATCTAGGAGACCAGATACATTTTACATGAATCTTCTTCAGAATTTAGAACCATTCATTATGTTTGCAAAAGCTACATTTTGTCTTGCTTCAATAAAAGTAAGATATAACTGGTTAATTACCTTTGGTTTAAATATTATTTTTGATTTGATACATTAATAAATTGTTAGGGGTTATACGATTTTTATTGTACACCTTTTAATGTTTTATATTTATATCAGTGTGTATAACTATGTTTCTGTTCCTTTAAATTCTGCTGATCATTGACTAGATAAATATTGATTGATTTGACTAATTCAAATTGTACTTGCAGAAATATACAAATAATTCTCAAAATATACACAGTAACTGCTGTGATGTATGCTACCTAATTTCCAATTTCTGTTTCAAAAATACCAAAAAAATGTGTAACTTAATCTGGATCATAAAGCATTATTAAATAAATGACTCCAAAATAAGTAGTAATAAACATATTTCACACTCTTGCTTAAAATATTTTCAATGTTTTTACTGAATACTGGGGTAATTCAGATTAAATAATTATTATGGAAAGGTATCAAAATTTGCATTTTGGATGCAAGAGAATAATTCCTTACTTGCCAATATTGTTGAATACCAACATTTCGAATAATAATAATCTAATAGAATTAGTATTTATTGCTATTTTATCTATTTTATCATTTTTTTATTTAATAGAGCAATAGCCCCTAGACTTATATATCACTTCACAGTGCTTCACAGCCCTCTCTAAGCAGTTTACAGAGTCAGCAATTGCCCCCAACAATCTGGGTCCTCATTTTACCAACCTTGGAAGTATGGAAGGCCTTGAGCCGGTGAGACTCAAACTGCCAAACTGCTGGCAGTTAGCAGAAGTAGCACGCAGTACTGCATTCTAATCACTGTGCCACCACGTGGTGATATAAATATTCTGTAACCTACTTAGTCACTTGATAGAAGCGGCATATAATAAAAAAATAATTAACCTCATTATGAGATCTTTGTGAATTGTTCAATATAGAGATCCAAGTCACCCACATGCACAAATTAAATCAACTAGTTTATCATGATTTTATGTATTTTATGTTTTATATCGATTGACTGTAAACCGCCCCGAGTCCCGCAAGGGAGAGGGGCAGTCTATAAATATGAATAAATGAAATGAAATGAAATGATAGCAAAGATAATATTGCTAAATAATTGGTTTTTGCCATGGTAATCCTTGTATATGTGTATGTATAAGGAAGTACATAATGTTTAAAAGTATCTGAATCTATATCTCATAAAGAAAATATTCTGGTAATTATTCTTGTTCTGTTTCCACAGGTTTCATTTGACACAATAACAGCACGTGGTGGCCCAGGAACCTTAGTTGCTCATCAGTCGCTCAGTAGTCAGTGTAGATTCTGTTTTTTCAGTCAGCAGCTACATCTGGCTACTGGGTCTCTGAAGACATCTTGTAGCAGCTTGTCACTGTACTTCATTCCTGACTGTTGGATAACCTGAATTACTTTTTAAACTATCATATGTAAGAAAAAATGTTTAATAATAATCAGAATTTATCTGCAAGTATTAAAAAGTGATTCCATGTATATATATATATATGCATACATATTGAGAGAGAGAAAGATATAGATATATGTATGTATACACATATTTGAATTAAACAGAATTTTCTTTTAGTAATGCCCATTAAAGCAAGTTGCAATAAACAATAGGCAGCATATTTAAAAATACTGTCACCAATTACTGCAGTCTTCCATCAACCATGTTCCATTGTCCTTTATACTAAAGATGGAATATTTTATCCACAGGTATGATTTATTGAACACTATCTTTAGAAAGTAGCATAAATGGATAGAAATTTAGGCAAAACATGAGAGGATCAGAGATCAATGTGGCTCAGACTATCCATTGATATTGTTTCACATCCTAACATTTTTCTCTTGCACTTCACATTGTCCTCCTCCTCAAGCATCTAGAACAAGAATGGTTCCCAGAAGGTCGAGGTGGGAGTAGGGAGGTTTGCAAAGGATTCTTGAAATGAGGATGAAACAGCATGTGGCCCTACACTTACATGTAGGTGTAGTACAGGAGACTTTAAAAGAAAATATTGCCAGGAATCTTTTTTAAGTATTTTGCATGTAAGAATTCCTTCAGATCAGAAACAAAAAAAAAGATGTTGAACAAACACCCTAATCCAAATTTTTGCACTTTGAAACTGGGTGGTCTCTGTAGTAGCATATATACCAGTAGTGGGTTTATACCGGTTCTGTCTGGTTCTTAGAACTGGTAGTAATGGCGGCGGGAGGCTCTGCCCACCCGCCTGGGCGTCCATTACCAATGCTCTGCTCATGCGCAGAAGCTTCTGTGCATGTGCAGAAGCTCTACTTGCAAAGCGAGCACACGCACATGTGCACTCCCGTTGCGAACCGGTAACAAAGTAGAACCCACCCCTGATATATACCTGTGACACGCACACACTATGCCTATGAAGAGAAGCTATGCACAGGGACATTAGAACATAGGAAGTGGGCATTGCTTCTGTGGTGAATGGAATTGATTCATCTATTTGCAATAATAGTAGTTGAATGGGCTCTGAAGATAATATTGGAGTGGCTCCATCAGTTCTAGTTAGCCTGTTTAAACGACATCCAGTATCATGATAAAGATGATCCGGCTTTTTGGCCTTCACCTGGCATACAATGTAGAATACTGTGTTTGTTAAGCAACAGCTACATTGTCTGCTGGGTTTCAGGCTTTCTGGAAGTACAAAAGGAAATTGTCATGACACTGTTTTATATACTGTTGCTTACTTATCAGCACAAACTGAGCTTTATAAGAAAAATATGCTGGAATCTTTTTTAATATTAAATAATTTAAATACTTCCATTATGGTCTTTTATCATTTTTATTTCAAATTATAATGCATTCAAAAGGATACATTTTACATTAGCTATGTTGCACTTTATTGAAAAAAATAGAAGCATGCTAAATAATAATTCAAACGTATTTGGTACAAACCATCTAGATAATCTTGTGGCATATATGTATAAAGATTATATGGTGGAATTCCCTAGGAACTCTGTTTCTTTTTTGGAGTGCAGGGAAATAGACTATATTTTTAGATGTTTCAGACCAGAGACTGTCAAGCTTATAACAAGGTTTCTTTCCTTGAAGAAGGCTGCTTTCAGTGCAGGGATGCTGTACCATACCACCATTCTGGTATAATCCCAGTGATTGAACCAGATTATCATATTTTGGAATATCAAATTTATCTTTGGAATCGGATTCATTTTTAATATTCTATCGTGTTTTTAAAACCAATATAGTTTCTCTAAACCAGTGGTCGGCAAACCGCAGCTCGCGAGCCACATGTGGCTCTTTGGCCCCTTGAGTGTGGCTCTTCAACAAAATACC
>JANHFK010001795.1:98474-122324 GCA_036250565.1 Sibynophis collaris
TTTGGTGGTCCGCGGGATTTAAAATTATGAACTTGGTGGTCCCTGAGGTCCAAAAGGTTGGGGACCCCTGCTCTAAAACACGAACGTTCTCTGGCATTTCCCTCTGTGGGGATAGAGATGGAGTAGAAAAGAGAATTCTAGTATCAGCAGTGATGCTCATTCCTTCTCTCTGAAATACTTAAGGTATTGTGAGAACACACACAAATATTTCAGACATCTGCATGGGCATCAATGATTTTGAGAAGTGCACAAATAAACATTAAATTGATTTAGCTAACATGTTGAATGCTACAATTTAAATAGCAAATACTGACTTCTGTTATTGGGATGCAGGAAAGCTAGCATCATGACTCGTGGGTTTATTTCATTGTTATATAACATAGGAATACTGATAATGTATATTTCAGGATGTCTAATGTTAAAAATGTATATGCTGGAGTGTACTATATTTATTATTATATTTGTTATATGAGGGGAGTAAAGAAGAAAGAACAAGAAGGAAAAAGACTGGAGTTGAAACAATTATAGATAAGTTTAAGTATACAATTTCATGATCCAACAAGTAGAATAAATCTTACTTTGCAATAAAATATAGCAGAAATTAATTCTGTGAATGATGCATTACGGTTCTATGAGCAATGAAAAAAACAGAAATGCAGTAATATTTTCTGGCACAGCCTCTGTCAGAGATTGTTAATCAGTTGTAAATGATAAAAGTCTTCAGCTCTTATTATTAAAAGTCACCAACTCCTTTCTTTATGAGATGAACCCAATGGGAAATATTTTATGAGAAGCATCCAGCTAAAAGCACAATATGAATATGCCACTGATTCATGAAAAAACTACTTCAATGTTTATTTTTAACTATGAGGCAGTTGGATTTGGATTTGCTCTTAAATTTAAGTCATTTCATTGCCTTTAAAACTGAAGAGTACTTAGATAATCACTCTAAATTCCAGAATTTTACCTGTGCTCCATTAATAAAATATAAATATGAAAGATAATGTGAGCAGGAGATATACCTTATTTTCTAGACAATTACTCCACTCTTTCAATAAGTCTACATGCTGCACTGCTGAGGTGGCTTCGTGTGCTTTAACTTGCTGGTTTGTTCCCTGTGACAAAGAATATATTTTAGCCAGCTTCATTTCTTAGAAAATCTACACTTAAAGTATAGCATTTGCCCATCTACAATTGAACAATATATATTAACCCACTGATGCATTTTTCAAACATATTACTGGAGAACTATTTTAATAGAAAAACAATACAAATAACAACACAGATAATAATTAGTGATGCACCAAAAATTCTTCTTGAAAATTTAAAAACGTAACAACTATGTTATCATGATTTCAAATCACATTTCAGAATCATTTATATAACTGAAGGTTACATAGTATATTTTTTAACAGTAAAATGTTCCACAAATGCTGCTCTACAGCAAATAATTACCTCAAAAATTGGCAAAAACCCTGCCTTGCTATAGCCAATATTGTTGCCAAAATTTCTTTAAAGGATTAATTATGACCATCCATTCATTCTCAATTAAACCATCTCTTCCTTTCACTGTTTTACCATGCAAATATTAAGTTCCCTTATCTTTATAGCTAACTCCCATGGGAAAGCATCCTATATTAAAACCAAATAATGGGTGCTGGTGTTTCCATCTTTGTACATGGTTATATAGAAATGAGTTGGGGAAATGATATTTTTCTCTTTCTCATCCTGATAAAACTGGAGTTATCCAGTTAAGATAATTTACAAGACATTCAGTCAGACAAACCAAAAATGTTTTACAGAGCCACTGTTATGTATGACAGACATCAACGTAAAGGGAGTCTAGACAAATTCACAGTTAATAAAGTTATCAATGTTAATTATATATCACCTTCTGTGGAAGAAAAGGAAAATATGATTTCCTATGATTTCCAACTAGAAAAACCTAGTTGGTTATGGAGTGATGAGATGAAAAGACTATTGGCTCTGAAACATTTCTTTGAATCTAAACTTCTATGGCAGCACCAATCTCGAAGTATTAGTCAGTTAAGATTGGTGAAGATCAGCTGGGCTGCCACTGATCACCAGCAGATCTGAGATCTATAAGCTTGGATGGAGAAGGCAATGGCAAATTATATCACTACTGTTGTTAAGAAAACTACATGGTTATGCCCATGAAGTTATAAAAATTGAGTTTCAACTCAATTACCTTCTATTCATGACAGAAGAAAGAAAGGACAGGCAATTGGGCATTATTAACAGTGTGGTTTTTAAGGGCAACAGTTGTAGCAGTCATTTTCTTAGTTATATTAAAATTCAACAGAAACAAAATTTGGTGGACTGGATCAAGATTTCTAGGTTATCAAAATGCTTTTGTACAGAGACATGCAGTTTCAGCTGAATAGACTGAAATAAAAACAGTCAGACCCAATTCATCTACTCCCCAGAAATAGAAGCACTGCCTGCTTTAATAAAATAAAATTCCCTACTTTAAAGAATGTACAGAACACTTCAGTGCTGTAGACACAATATAGTTTTGCATCTTATATAATTGAAGAAGAAATTATAATATGGAGTACTTAAGGAAAAGGCTGTATTTGCCATTGCTTTCTGTCATACTTTTAGTAAAGGTGTCATTTTAAAATAAAGTATTATTATATAGAATAAGCTGCAAATGTAGTATCCTTATGTCAATATGTACATTGTGCTTAATATATTCAAACTATATGTAAACACATATATATATTCAAACACACAACATAAAAATAAAGAAGGAACAGGAAGCAATGCTAACATGACAGTCTATTTCTTCTTAGAGCAAATGTGTTATATGCAAACCACTTAATGTTTTGATTTAATCAATCAATGCCATTTGGTGTCTAGAGCCTTTTAGAAGAAAATAGTTTATTTGTCTTATTATTTCTTACTGATCTTATAACATCATTACATGGAAATATAGCCCCATTTTAAACAGTGAGAATGATAGCTCTGTATGGAACTTGGATTACCCTATCCTTCCTTTCCAAAATATTGAAAAGTGTTAAACTATGGGGAACAAAGGATTTTGTGGATTCAACATTAGATTTAAAAAGGGGAGTTAATACTCAAATAAATAAAATTAAGCCACAGGTCACACGTCTATAATATAGATTAGAGAGAAAAAAAGACACGCAGGGATTTAATTTCAGTGAGCTACTCTTTACCCTTATCCTTTTAAATATAACGCTCTTGTTGGAATTTAACACTGATATCAATTAAGCAATTTACCGAAAAACATGTACTGCACAACTTAAAATATATACATAATATAGCCTTGCTTAAAAAAAAAGAGCCCATCTTTTACTATACTAATTTGTTTTTGCCAATTTAATTCTTATTGTCAAAAGAGTTAGACAAGTCTGTTCGCACTTACAATAATATTTCTAACAGATTTGTACTGGGCTAATATATTTTGTTTTCTTGAACACAATCCACTAAATTTTGAATCTATGTGGAATACATATCCAAGCGAAATTCACAACAGCGGAAATTATACAAGTTTTTAGCCTGCTATGGATTTGATTCCACTCAAACAGGAAGAATTGAAATGTTTCTTTTCTAAAGAAAAAAATGTATCGCTGAAACAGCTGAAATAATTACAGTCTGCTTTCTTGAATTTAAAAATGTGTCTTGCATATTCTAAATTTGATATTCAAAACTCTTGAAACCATTTAAATTTCTAAAGTATGAAAAAAGAAAAGAAAAAGGACATTACTGTAAATCCAATACAAAGCTTTTAATCACTCAAGCAACTGGATGCATTTTCTCTTCATGGATAACAAGAGACATCAAGTCCAGTCCAGAGAGTTATTAATAATATTTTCTTAATGCAGACTTTCATCAAGTATATAAATCATTATATACTGACCTGAAAAGTGCAGCCATAACGCTTAAAACTACAGGTACTTGGGGCATTAATACATTCTGACAAATGTGCATTCAACTGTAATAGGAAAAAAATGTAAGTTTTTTTGGGGGGATGGAAAATGTATGCATAATAAGATTTAAAATATATAGGGGATGCACTACAAGTTTATATTGTGGTTGATTGGTTTTATTTTTATTTTAAAACCATGTGTTCATATTACCTCCAGTTGTACTTGAGAGTATACACATACACATGTAATCACAGGAACATTCCAGTAGAATATACAAATTGACACATTTACAGTGAAACCTAATCAAATAATCATTTCAGCTAATTTCAAAAGGATTTCAGTGTGTTTTTATCGAAAAGCCAATTTTTTAAAAGGCACATTAAGTAACCTTGTGGGCTAATCATTCTGGATAGAGGTTTCACTGTATTAATGCACATCCTTCCACCTCAGGCCGCTTCCCAAATTGTTAATTTAAAACAGATTTTCATGCAAAATTCCAGTGATAAGAAAATAGAACATTTTGACAGAGACTTTAAACAAATATTGCATGAAACAAACATGAACATTTGTAAATTAAATTTTGTATTTACTAAAACAGCACATAGAAATAAAAGTTGTTTAAGTAACTACATGTTGTTTCACACTGCATATATATATATATATTTATATATAAAAATAATAGCTAAGAGCAATAGAGAATAAAGTAGATATGAGACAGGAAAAAGTCAAATAGTAAATAAAAGAATGGTCTTCATTAATCCATAAAAAGCTTTTGGATCCTCTGAAGCAGGGGTGTCAAACTCCATTTCATTTAGGGCCGCATCAGGGTTGTGTTTGACCTGGGGGTGTGTGGGCTAGGGGTGTGTGGCCAGAGTGGGTGTGGCTAGCTTGATGTCACTCAAGGCTCCTTTTTCGGCCATGACGGCCTCCTGGAACCCTCTGCCAGTGAAAACAGAGCCCGGGGAGACAGCTCAATTTTTGCTGGCAGAGGGCTCCAGGAGGCTGTTACAGCTGAAAACGGAACCTGGGTGGGCCATGCACAGCCTCCCCGAGCTCCATTTTCACTGGCAGAGAGTTGCAAAGAGGCATTGCGGCCGAAAACAGAGCCTAACAGGGCCTCATGCAGCCCTCCCAAGCTCCATTTTTGCTGGCAGAGACACAGCAGGGCAGTCTTTAGGCCGCAGGCTATTTCCAGGCAAGCCCACAGGCCAGATCTAAGCACGCTTTGAGTTTGGCATCCCTGCTCTAAAGCATCACTGAATACTGACTACACTGAAACCGTGGCAGCCTGATACAATGTCATTGCTCTCTAACATGCCTTGTTCCTCAGCCCTCTGCTTTCAACTAATGGAGATTTGACTCAGGCTCATGAAGTCTGTAAAATCTCCACAGCTCAACTTCTTGTTTATGGCATATAATAGATGCACAACAAAAAATAGTTTTAGCTTCACTTTACAGCATCAGAATAAGAATAACTGCAGGTAATGTAGGATATGCTTCCATTTTTGTAAAGATTAAGAATTTTTTTTAAAAATGCTATAGAAGTTGGGAGGGGAAGCCCAAGAAACGCAACTTCCTACAGTAATTTTTAAATAAAGAACAACAGTCAATCCATACTTCTCAAGAAGTAATTGTTTAAAATTGAATAGTATCATCCTAGAGAAAAATCTATTCAGTGTAAAGAGAATAGAACAAATTCATTTTCCTGAACGTTATTTTTCCTCACAGACCTCACAATTTTACTTGGTCAGCTTTGTAGAAAGAAAGCTACCTCCATTTTTTATGCACTCATGCCCTCTGTACTACACTTATTTTTTGGTTGGAGTGCTCATATTAGTGGGAGATTTTCAAGGCAGTGGAAGAAATTACTAATTCACTGTTTGCGAATCAGATGACTTAAGCAATAAAATAGAACCATATAAATTAGCTATTTCTGCCATTTCAGAAAATTTTTGATAAACTTTGTTTATAATTTAAACTCAATAAAATTCTCCCATAAAAGTATGTCCAACTATGATATTGATATATAAGCTTTATTCAACTGTAATGATTTTTCTGAATTTATTAAATAATCTAGACATTACTTGCTTATTACAAAACCTGATCAATCGTTTGTAGGGGTCTGGCTGAGGAATTTTGGGAGTTGAAGTCCACAAGTCTATTTCACAAGCCCACAAGTCTATTTCTGACCCCAATCTATTTCCCAGTTAGTACTGAAACCACCAAATCTTATTAACTTCAGTATAAATACTAAGCATTACGGGATGTTTAATCTACACAGAATCTTCTGAATAGTTAGTTCCTTCCCTGATTCAAACCTGTTTCCATTGGGTCAGTAGACCTCTAATAAATGTTCTATCAAAAGAAGACATCCATATTAATCTCAGACCAATAAATATGCTCATACCATAATTTTTTTCTAATTAGGGTCAATGAATATGATTATAGTTATACACACTGAAGGTGAAGCATCACATTACTTCAATCAGTTGCATAGTAATGCAAGATATTACCATTCATTTGAACTGCAAAGAAAAATTGCTTGGCAGGATATGGAATGCTAAATCATCTGCCCAAATTTCTCCTCCAGGGCTTTTTTTAAACCCAGGACAGTTTTGGAGTTCATTTGGAAAAGATCTTTGGGAATATAATGACTAAAAAGGACTGGAGAAGTATTGCCAAGGAATGATTAAGGTATCTCCTGCACTGATGTTTGCTGAGACAGACCAAAGCAAACAAACAAACAAACAAACAAACACATCCTCCTCTATCTCTAAAGGTAGTTTTAAAATTTCATTTCAGGCAGAATTTTCACCCTGTATGACTGAGTCATCTTTAATGTAGGTTGTAGGTATTTGGACTATATATTACATTACATATATATTACTAACTCCCAGTACAAATAGCTTCTCAAATCAAAGAGAGTATTGGGGGAAATAAATAAAAGCTTGTATGCTTCTTTCTTAGAAATATTATGTCCATATGATTGATTAATGTAAGTTATAAGACAAAAACTACAGATTATGAACTCAGTTGTTCATGTCAGCCTAATAGTCTAATGGCTCTAAATTTACCAAGCAATTACACAATTCTTAAAATCTCCTATACTACACATTCATTACAAAGCCCAGACAAGTTTTTCTGATACCTGAGACAATTAAGAGTTTTAATGCAGCGTATAATAAGGATAAAGGGAAAAAATTGTTGCAATCACTGCAGATGCTTGTTTACTTATTTATTTAAGAAAATTGCAGCATTGTATTCTGGGAGTTTAGGAATATCTTTAAATTTAATTTCAGCAACAGGAAGACTGGTTCCCTTGTTTTTCAAATGTATTGGAGTTGCTTCTGGAAAATTACTTGCATTCAACAAAAAACATTCTGTAGCAACTAATATAATACAGCATGTTATCTGATTTTATACATAGCTCTGCAATATGATTTTTTACCTCTTTTCTGAGGAGTGCTGAAACACTGCACTGATGAGGACATGTAACCATAACACAAGGACAGTCTGCATCTTCATGTTTCTAAGAAAACAATAGGAAAAGTCATGCCATGTACTTGTATATTCATAATCACTTATATTGGACAAAAAATAAAATGGTGAAGAAGTTGTTTCTTAAAACAAATAACATGAATTTATAACCTGTCAATATATTTTTAGGACTGAAATATCTGCCTTTTAGAGATGTACAAAACGTTTCTTCCTCCAACCTCCCATTTCAAGTGTTCCAAGTTTGAACAAAATGTACATTATCTTCAGTTCTATTATCTAGAAGTAAATGTGCACAAATCATCTTATGCTGACATAATTTTCTAAGAATGCATTTTGCTTGTTAGTTGTGCAGCAAGGTGTCTGCGTGCGTATGCACAAGGTGTCTGTGTGTGTATGATATATATACAAATCACTTTTTAATGTGTATGCGCATGTCTATATGTGTAAGCACAACACTTGATTGCAGCACAGTGATGTTTTATAGAACAAAAATAAAGTGGATACTCAATAATAATCCATTAAGTACCCTACTCCTAACAACTATCTTACCAGCCATCTCCATCTCCCTTTCATCTACCTTCTCTCTCTACCACTACCCCCACACTCTCTCCCTAGAAATGGTTCGATTCATTCTATGTCAGATAATTTTAAAACAGTGGCAGATTTTTCTGCAACTGTGCATCCTACCTACTTCTGCAGCACTGTGATAAAAAGAAGATTTCAAGGCAGTCACAACCTCTTCCTACTATTTCATTCAGAGTTTGAAACATTCCATATTTGGCTCCAACAAATACATGAACCCTTCAGCTGTTTCAAGTTCTTTTTCAACAGGGAAAAGGCAGCACAGAATGTTTCAAACAGGGTTTTGTTTCAAGCTTGAAGCAAAACACAATTGGGCTTATTTTTCGTATCTGAGAATTTAAGTATAAAATATAGACTTTAGAAGGCTACAGGCATGCATTTTGTCCCACTAAATCCCGAAATCTGCAAAGAAATCTCTAAAAAAACAAGGTTTTAATACTGCTACTATGATAATCAAAGTCAAAACTAGCAGATACAATCAGGTATCAGACTGATAAAAGTTGCCTTTCCCAATGTACAATTATGTGATGTTGTTTTTAAATTAATTTTAAAAAACCATCAGTAATCAGTGCCCAAAAAGATTCTAGTCTCTAGAAGAATTATTATTCATTGAATTGAAAATCCTCAACGTAACTGGGATTTCTTACATTTCAGAACATTTAGAAGTTACAAATTTCTGAATTATCAAAAGCAGAAAAATATCAAAGCTTATTTGTATAACTTTCATTCCATCCCCCACTCCCATACCTTCTTTCTTCCCTCTTCATTTTGAAGCCCTGGAATTTGTGACCATAAGAAAAAAATCAATTGGTTTGCTCTATTGTTTGAGAACTCCCTCACCCACATAAAATTATTTGGGAAAAAATGGTATGTTTCTGTTATTTTCCCCAAACAAATATAGCCACTGAGCACTCCTTATTAGATTCAACAGAAAGATTTAAGAATTCTGAATTCCCAATTTTTAAAAAATGAAGCTCATATGCTGCAGCATCATTTCTTAAAGCATATGCTTCCCAGTTTGTAAACTGTTTAGAACAGGGGTCTCCAACCTCAGCAACTTTTAAGACTTGTGGACTTCAACTCCCAGGGTTTCTCAGCCAGAAAAGCAGAGACCCCTGGTTTAGACGACTTTCAAATTACAGCCTCTGGAGAGATTACAATTATACTTGGAGAGATCCAAATCTGTGGTGGTGCAGTGGTTAGAATGCAGTATTGCAGGCTACTTCTGCTGACTGCTGGCTGCCTTCAGTTTGGCAGTTCAAATCTCACTAGGTTCAAAGTTGACTCAACCTTCCATCCTTCTGAGGTCGGTAAAATGAGGACCCAGATTGTTGGGGGCAATATGCTGACTGTAAACCGCTTAGAGAGGGCTGTAAAGCAGGGGTGAAATCTAAAACTTTTCCCTACCGGTTCTGTGGGCGTGGCTTGGTGGGGGAGTGTCCTGTGACTGAGTGGGTATGGCCAACTCAATGTCACTCACAGCCACGCCCACTCAGTCACTGGACATCCCCCCCCCACACCAAGTCACAGCCACAGAACCCGGTAGAGAAAATTCTTCAGTAACATTGTCTCTCTCTGCTGCAGCTCGAAAGAAGAGTGCAGCTGCAGAGTCTTTGCAGAGAGGCGGGCAGCGGATGGGCGGCGGCTCTGGGGCAAGGCTGGAGCCGGGGAATGATGCATTCCCTGACCCGGTCGAGGTGGGCGGCAGGTGAGCAGCGGCTCTGGGGCCAGGCCGGAGCCAGGGAATGATGCATTCCCCAACCTGGTCGAGGTGGGTGGTGAGCAGGCGGCAGGCATTGCTTACCTTTGGTGAGCTGAGCAGGCGAGGCAAGGCAAGTAGCTGGGCCGCATGGCGAAGGGAACTTATATAGGGCGAGGGTGGGGGTGGGCCTAGTGGCCAGAAGCATCTAGCGAGCCAGAAGGTGCGAACGAGCTGGAAGGTGCGAACAGGGGACAGGGCAAGGTGGTGAGCGGCCGACCAGGAGTGGGCGGGGCCACCAGGAATGATTGCCACCGGTTCGGCAAACCAATGCGATCATCACCACCATATCTACCGAACCGGTAGGATTTCACCCCTACTGTAAAGCACTGTGAAGTAGTATATAAATTTAATTGCTATTGCTAAATCATGGTTATCTATTTGAAATCATATAAAAATATTCCTCCACTTTTCAATCAAGGCAATAAAAGTGACCTTAATGAGACTTCAGCCTTTTGGACTTTTTCCATTCAATCCCATTTACAAGGCTGCTAATTGTAATGAATCAGAAACAATGGAGAAAAAGTGCATTGCTATTATATTAAGAGAGTGTATATGGCATTGAATGAGCTGTCTGTCTTAAAGGCTTCCAGATTCTTCAAAAGACCATGTTCACCATAGATAGTTTCCTGAAAAGTTGTTTTGCTTTTTAAGAAGGCGTACTTACTTGTATCATAATGATTGGTACTTGGCTTTTACAGTATTTACATGTTGTTTCCCGATAGTTACAGTTTTTTTCTATATGATCTGGTAAATCTTTTCTCAGTATTTTTTCTTTACAATCAGTACGAGGACATGGAAGTTCTTCAAAGAGACAGTCATTTCTTAGATGTTTCTAAAACCAACAAACACCAGGTCACCAATACACGAAAGGCAATACATTAATTTATTTATCAATTTAAAGATAATGTATCTTATTAACTTAATTTAGTGATTGCAAGAAATTCAAAATATTCTTCCCCCTTGTTTTTCCTTGGGCATAAAATATAAGTTAATATTATATTAAGATCTGAGAAAAAAACACAAAAGCCTGGTTGCCAATAAATCTGAGATTGCCACCCAGAAGTTTGAAACATCTGAATCTTCTTGTAGCAGCAGTGCAAAAATATGATAGATAGTCCCTGACTTACAACAGTTCATTTAGTGATCCAAGTTACAACAGCACTGAAAAAGTGACTTATGACCGTTTTTCACACTTTCAACCATTGCAGCATCCCCAGTCATGATAAGAATTCAGACAATTGACAACTGACTCATATTTATGACGGTTGCAGTGTTCCATGGTCATGTGATCATCTTTTGCAACCTTGTGACAAGCAAAGTCAATGGGGAGCCAGATTCATTTAACAACCATATTACTAATTTAACTGCAGTGACTCACTTAGATGTGGCAAGAAAGGTTGTAAAAATGGGGTAAAATTCTGTTAACAACTGTCTCACTTACAACAGAAATATTGGGCCCAATTGCAGTCGTAAGTTGAGGACTACTGTCAAAACACTGATAGAAGTATACTACCAAAGTTTATTGGGGGTGGAGTACTTAAGGATTTGGTATCTAACAATAGTAATATTCACTGAGTTTTTATATTTTTAGTTGCCAGTCTATTATTTTTAATGTGTAATCATGTAGTTAATCAGATAACATTTTATAAATACTATCTGTTAGTCATTGTATTCCAGATACAATGGTGGATTTAAATAGAGAGCTCAGAATTTGCACATACTCACTCAAAAGTCTATCTGCACAAAAAAAACCTCAACAAAAGCTTGTGCATTACATTCATGTACTTCAAAATACACTTTATTTGAAAACATGAATATCTAAATGTCTTTTAGTGGAACACCATTTGGAGAAATGCAAAATCTGACTGTGTATTTTTCCTTTTCATAGTACACTTCAAGTGCAGATTAAGTATTTGTGTTCAGTTGGAAGCCAATGTGTACTGTATGCAGTTGCATGTGAGAAGGCTTTCTCTTTATTGTTATATGAACAGATATCCTGTACATGGATGATATTTGAGCAATTTTCTCAAGGCTTATCTGGAATGTTAAAATGGTGTCTATTCTTTATTACTGCATCCTTGAATTTACTATAGTCCAGTGATGGCTAACCTTTTCCGGACCGAGTGCCAAAAGTGTGCATGGGCATGAATGTGCACACGTGTGCCCGAACCCCCAAAATGCAATGAATGCATGGCCCCTTCACACCAAAGACCCAAAGACCAGCTGGCTGGGGGGAGGCACGCACACATGCACAGCATAGCTGAACTGGGGTGATTGCTCATGTGCCATCAGAGGGCTCTGCGTGCCACCTCTGGCACACATGCCATAGGTTCGCCATCACAGCTATAGTCTGTAGTAGTAGACCTGCCACAGCATTGTTAAAAAGTAGCATTGATTCTGAGGAAATATACAAGTTACTCTTTCCCTTCTATCCAAATCACTTTGGTCATAATCTAACCAGCATTTTAGCCATAGGGGAAGCACAAAGTTTTCCTCTCAAGTCTTCAATTGGAGCATCGACAATTGAATAATCAAAGTTTTAAGAATCTTAGTTTATCTAATACACGGGTGTCAAACTTGCGGTATCACGTTGCCGACACGTGATGTATTGCGATTTTTTTCCCCTTTGCGGAGCTGGGGTGGGAATGGCCTGTCCGTGACGCATCTGGCAGTTTGACACCCCTGATCTAATGTATAAATGATCTACCATTTTGCACATGCATAAAGTAACAACAACAACAAGCCTTTAAAAAGATACTGAACAAATCCCTAGCTATATAAAATTTAGAAACCTTGATCTAGAGCAGGGGTGACGCATCATCCGCTGGCCATGCCCACCCCCAGTTTAGCAAAGGGGGGGGGAAGTTGGGATATGTCATGTGATGACGTGTCTGCGCTAGTTTGACACCCCTGGTCTAGAGGCTTAACTTACTTCATACATTACAACTTTGATGTGGAGTTTTTGTTAAAACAATGTGTAACTTAGGTTCAATTAACATCACAAACCACATAATCACCATTCAATGATGAAAGGAGAAGGAGAGACAAAAACATATTGGAAGGTTTTTAGCTACTTACCAACAACTGTCCCAAGGTCAATTGATCTCGACAACCTTTATTTTCATTTCTGCAGAATATCTGAAGGGCTAGAAGCTCCCTTCGGCAGCAATTATCTTTAAATATCTAAAATTAACAGACATTTAATTGAGTTATAATTTTAGTGACGATCTAAAAGTTTATCATTTTGGTATTAACCCGCTTGATGCAAATAACTATATTCTGATAAATAAACTTCTCTTAGAGAATTAATATATATAAACATACATTCACATGAAATCTGACAAACTATTTAGAACATTTTTAAGAGTAAGAAATTTTGAAGGCAATTGCTATACTGCTACAAACTGACAATACAAAAACTTCTTCACTTTTCTTTGCACAGCAAGATGTAATGTGTAAAGTCTGACTTAGTTTGAAAAGATTTGTATAGATTGCATTGCACTATAGAGTACATGGTATTTGCCCTGATCATTTTTTTATTGGCAGTATCTAGAAAATTATACATAACAATAGTTCTTCATTTTGTAATAAAAGGAGGAAGATGGGCAGTTTCTAAATATGATAAATAAATAAGTTAAATAAAAAATGTGGAGCTATAATTTTTGACTCAGTCCAAAAGGTGAGAAAATGAACAAATATCGCATTTTAGCCATAGAAAATTGCAATTACATTTTTTCCACATTAAAGATTGATTGCTACAGATTTGTCTTTCAACAAAAAAGATTTGCAGACAAGGAAATTTTCAGTAACCTTTAGGATTTTCTGTGTATTTCCAACTTTTATTAATATCAACTGTAGTAGAGAACCATAATTCAATAGAATTGGAAATACGACCTCTCCTCTCCTACCTGCTTATGACCCATCAAGGAGTCGGGTGATAAAAGTAACACATCTTTCAACTCTAGTCTTTTTGTGTTCACACAAGGATTAACTGCCAGGCCATACAACAGAGGTCCTCAATCTTTAAGGCTTGGTGGCCTGGCCTGGGGGGGGGGAGGAGAAGGAAACCGGACGACCACTTTTGTAAGTCAAATTGCGCGCATGTGCACCAGCCCACTGATCATACAAGTAGACCTGCGTATACCCATGTGTGCCGGCCAACCACTCAGGCGGCCAGGTTCCCAACAGGCCACGACCCGGTAGTGGGCCACGGCCCGGGGGTTGGGGACCCCTGCCATGTATTATTTATATGCCTGTGGACTGATTTTGAATTGATCCAATAGTTCTCTAAGTTCATAGCTGGCACGTCTGCAGCTGAAGCAAAGTATATTTCCCAGGACTATCTACCCTCTTCTTACTGGAACACATATGGACACAAAATTTATAAGGTGAGTTTAGACTATCTATAGAAAAGCAGACCTTATGTCAATGCTTACTGGCTTTAAAGTAGATTTTATGAGGCAATAAAAACATCTATAAAGAGTAATAAGGATCTGTCACAAGTGACTAAGGAGCAGAGAAATGAATAAGATAACAAGACTGTGCACTAAGCAATGTTCTATATGATAAATGCTACACAACCAGCTCAATTTGAAGTCCAGATAAAAAAGTATATAAAGGAAGAGCTCTAGCAGGTAAAATCAAAATTAATATCATAGAAGAACAGTTCTGGCATAAAAGTAGTACTACAACCTCTAAAGCACCCTATTATTTTGTTATACAGTAGTAGAACATTTGGACTTGTTTTTTTCAGCAAAAAAACATGAGCTAAATGGTATTAACTTTCAATTGCCAGAATCTGATTTTAATTCTTCTTTAAAATGAAAAATACACATTTTTACTAGTGCAAAATGCAATTGGTCATGTCTGCTCAATGGAGCTCCCAATCACTTTCTGAATATCAACTGGAGGATATCACAGGAAATATATAATACCTTTATTTGTGTCTGTCAGTGAGTTTTCTGATGGTATTTGGTTGGCTAATATTTCAAAGAGCAAACTGAACCGCAGCCACCCCAATCTATTCTCCTCCAAATATGTTAAAGGTGCTAATACCAAGATTCCCAAGACTTCAGTTTCTGTAGAGTATATACACAGTACAACTAAAGGCACCAAATGGGCAACGATACTGGATTGTATACTTCCTCATTTTTAATTTTTCAGTATTTTCCCAGTCATGTGTGCATGCCATATATATTCTCATAATGCAAAGCAGCTTCCTTGTGGAAGAACAAACGTATATCTATTAAATGTTTTCTCCCTGCTGCCTCTGGGGATTGGACGTTTATCTTTGGCTACCTGCATGCATGTGTATTTATAAAGAATAGTTTCTCTTAATGGGCATTATTAGAGGAAATGTTTGTATATATCATTGTAGACAATGAGCACAATTCAATATTATAAAAGATCTTAAAAAAAAAGGATTTATGACCTGGATTTGAAGTTCCAATTTCTCCCACCCACCCCCAATCATGCGCAGAGCATCCATGATGACATCCAGGTGGGTGGGCGGAGCCTTCCGCTGCCGTTACTACCGGTTCGCAAGATCCGGAGCAAACCGGTAGGAACCCACCACCGAAGGGGACCCACATTATGTCCATCATGACTTTACAACCAAAATTGTGGGCTCAATTGTGATAATAAGTCGAAGCCCGCCTGTATTTGTTCAAAAAGAAGTCTGTAGCCAACCTTGTTATTATTTATTTGTGTAAACCATTATAAAAATGAAATGGCAAGTACTATTTCCGGACCACTGAATGGGTGAGGCTTTAGGCAAAGCCATAGCAGGAAAACCCAGAAAAAATCAAAAAGATCTGTTCATTCAAGAACTGCATTCATAAAAACTCTGCAGTTAAGAATTGCAGATATTCCTTTACATAGCACAAAACCCTTTTCTAATTCGAGCTATATAGTTAAATGGATTTTCAAAATATAACCAAACCAAAGTATTGTTACACTAATAATGGTAACAGCAGCAACGCAAAATTGCAAAATCATGGGGGAAAATTATACCTTATCCTTCACTATTGTTTCTTGACATGCTGTACATTTTGGACTTGTGGAACTAGAAGAGAAAAAAAACCCTTGATTTTAGATTATAAATTTTTATAGAGATATAATTACCGATAAAGAGAGAGAGAGAGAGAGAGAGAGAGAGAGAAATCAGAAAATGGGAGAAATGAGGTAGAGATGTGCATTAATATTAACGACATTCAGATGTATGTTGACAGAGACCAAGTAGACAGATACAAAGCAAACTAGACTGAAGCAATATTACTGTTCATGTAAATTTTGATTTATGCAATTCAGGATACATTTTTATAAACACAACTGCTTCATTGTTCTTGTGTGCCAACAGATAAATCACGGGTTCTGTTTGTGACACTTATGGGAGCCCATAGGCTTAGGTATATCTTTCTTGGCATCTGCCAGAGTATCTGTTCCACCAATTTTCTACATTCTTTATTTAAAAGTAAATAAATAGGAAGCAAAACATCAATCTCAAATACAATCTGTATTCGCAACAATATCTTTGAGTCCCAGATAGGTCTATTTTATTCTTGGAAAATAAAAATGTAGCGCAGTGTTTTAGCCATTGGTCTGGAAAGAAAGAGAATTAAGCTGAGGTGATAGATATCAGCAGAAGAGATTAGAAGAAGGAAACAACTTTACTAGTTTGCCTTCTGCTACATAGATTTTTTTTATGATTGTCATGTCCATTTCTAAAATTCTTGCATAGTGTGTGGACAACCAAGGTTTTGCCATGGCATTTGTTTAAAATAGAGCAATAATGGTTACAATACTACACTGAATTGTTTGTCCAGCATTTGAATGACAGCTACCATCTTTACAGTTCTTGATCATTTTTAGTCCATTTGAAACCTTATATTTTAAAAGTAACAGTTCTGCACTGGCTGTATTTTTCCCCCTTTATTGTTTGTTCCTCCGGTAGAAACACAATGCTACAAGCTACATTCTGCAGCAAACCAAATAGCAGAAAGGTCTCATCGTTTTCTAGTCCGTGCTGAATCTACTCAAGCTGCTTGTTTGTTCTCTTGAACTGCTATGTCGTAGAGATTACTGAGCAGTAATCGTCACTGAGAAATCATCGGTAGTTCTTGTATTTGTATCCTCAAATGACCCAAAGAAGTACTAAAGCTTCACAGCTTCATCACTGAATGCTAACATGTACGCCAGACATGGGAGAAAAAACTATTCTGAAAATCATCATTGTGACACATCTTTCATTTATTTTAATAATTGCAAAAGGAAAAAAAATACAATAATCGAAAATAATATTTTGAAAACCATTGTTCAGGAAGGCCACTGCATGTATTGTAAAGCAACAATGCAGGCGAATGCTAGGTACTAAAATGCCTTTTGTTCTTTTCAGATTTTAAATATTTAAATTTATATTCATTTATTATTTCTTGACAGAAAATATTTTGGTAATATACCAATGTTAAACATTTTATATCAGAAAACAATAAGCTAGAAAGTTGTTAATACACAGTCACATTTATCAGGAAAAGTCGGGAAGATACATTTCTGATATCTGCATATTTAAAGATGGATCAAGGAGGACAAAGTATCTAAAATCTATGCAGTGAACCTAACAGCAGAAATTTGTAATTAGGAACTACCAAGAACAATAATTCAACCAGAGCTACTATAAAAGCCTTCAATTTCTTTTTTTCAACTCATCTGTAAAAGTCACATTGCTGTTTTCTGTCCATTCAGCAATTATAGATATTTCAATTTTGCAGTCTTACTGTAAGTTTTGTATCAACCATCACCCACATGCAATTTAAAATTAAATTATTTATTGGATACTTTATCACTAGCCTATTTGGGGGGTGGGGGGAAGAGGTCAAATGTTCTTTTGCAGATAACATTCTTTCAATATAGAGTAGAGTAGAGTAGAGTAGAGTAGAGTAGAGTAGAATAGAATAGAATTTTATTGGCCAAGTGTGATTAGACACACAAGGAATATTTTATCATAGATACAAATAATCACTAAGCAGCTTCTATTTATAATAACACATATGCTTTTTCTAAGGCACTCTGGAAGCAACAGGAATTGGAAATGTTTTGAAGTGTAGCATAACATTAGAGCAATGTTTCTCATCCTTGGCAAATATAAAATATATGGACTTCTACGTCCAGAATTCCCCAGCTAGTTATGGGAAATTCTGAGAATCTCTGCACTAGAGGGAAAGATCTACTCATCTTTTTCTGATTTAAAAACGGTGACCTTATTAATTAATTATATTAAATTCATATGAGTCGCTCAATACAAACCTAACCTATGTTTACTCCAAATTGTGTCTGACTTTCTGCAAGTACCTAATGCATACAGTATTATTATTTAATGTGTCAGTTGGAAGAAAGGATTGAGATACAGATTTTAAATCCTAAATTTCTTTTCTTTTTTTGTCCAGTTCATATATATAAAGAATGACTAACCTGAACAGACAACTCATGCAGCTCTCACAATAGCGATGCCCACATTCTGTTTGTCTTGGATTGCACAAAATGAGATGACATTTTTCACATTTGTATTTGTCTTCCACTGCATTCACAAATTTTTCCTTGTAACCACCTTGTTCTGGTACATAAATGGATGGGATAGGGTGGCGATCAGGATTTGCCTTCTGCTGTATTGTTTCCACTAAGAGTGGAGGGTCTGCTTTCTTGCTTGCATCCATGTTGGAATTAATAAATACTATAAAGAAAACATATGTATGCTCAATAATTAAATATATTAAGAGTAAAATAAAGCATAATTGTTTATGCATACAATTCATATGAAAATGAATGCACAGATCATGCTTGCATTTGCTTGAAATAATACTACTTCCTCCCATGGGCCAATCCATGGATAAGGCTTAATCCTCAATGATTCATCATCAAGTAACCACCTATCACCTCAAACTTAATATTTTTCAATTGAGTTCATTCATGCCAACCTGTTGAAATGTAATTTCTAGTAGACATAGTGAATATCAATATTTTTTCAGCTTGTTCATCCTTACAGCTCCTAAGTATTAGGGTCATTAATAGTCACAGAGAGGAGCAATGCTCTCACTTAACTTGCATATCTGCACTGAGAATAAATCAATGAAGTTAAGGAACTGGAACATTTTAGCTCTCAGTGAACTATGTGTGACCTGGTTACCTCTTGTTTATATTTGTGCAAAAGCTTAATCCTTTCCTTTTGTCCTATTTCTGCACTTCATCAACTCAAAATACCTTACTTTTGTATCAAGACTAGCCAGCTCCTCAAAGGCAACATAATGGTATTTCTTATAACTGGCAGCTAAAGAGCATGTATTACATCTGCTGTCATTTCATCCTTCTCAACAGCATTAGGTAAACTTTCCCAATTGTACTTTAAATCACATTTCAGGGTGAGAGGACAGACACAACAAATATATCCCTTATATCCCTATGAGTTCAAGTTTCTTGATTTTTATTGTCTTTCTTAAAATTCACATGCATTATTCCTGCTACTAAGTTTAGAATGATTCATCTAATAAATAAAAATCTACTCTCACTTTTTTTAACTAGTTCCAACATTTTGAATAAAGTTGTAGTTGCAAACATAATCCACAAAATCAGAGTTTACATCAGTGGTATTTAATCCTTCCAGTAGACTTCTGTTATCTTAGTAAAAAGCAAAAGGGGAAAACTAATGTATGCACAGCTTTCCTTCAGACATGTCACGTCTTATTTTGTAGTACAACCATAAGTACGTTCAAAACAATATTTGCTACATCGAACACATACACAGTAGTTCTCAGTTCTGTAAAACCAGCTGTACTGAAGCTTTCTGTTAAATCGTTTTCTGATTCTTCACAAATCTATGGACCAACTCTCTCCACATTTTCAAAACTTGTATGGCTTCTTTCAATTGTTTATGTTCTGGTATCAGCTTTGATGGCATCTAGCCAAGTTTTTGGCAGCTTCTTTTCTTGTGCCACTGACCATTCTGAGCATAGCTGCCTTTTCCAGTGGATTGTGTCATGGCAAAAATAAGTAAGATGGAATTTTGTGATTTTGTCTTCCAGTGAGACATCTGATTTTATACAGTCCTGTACTTGCTTGTCACCTTTCTATCCAAGGAATGTACAGGGATTTCTCAAACATTATAGCTTGACTGAGTCTATTTCCTTCTGTCTAGTTTTTCCATGGTCCAACTTTTGCAAAATATACACAATAGTGCATATTAATCTGCATTTATTTCCCAGCCTGATGTCCTTGCTTTTCCATACTCAATTTATATTCATCGATGTTGGGTGACACAATGCGATTATATACTTTATTTCTGGACTTCATTCCCTACTTTGATCAATCAGTGATCCTAGGAAAGTGAATTCTTGCATACATTCAATCTTTTCACTGTCAATTGTTATTTACCCATTTCTAGTTTTTATAGTGGTCATTGAGTTTAGTCTTTTTTATGTTCAGAAAGAGCATAAGAGCATCAGCAAATGCCTTGCTTTCTTCTTTAATCCTTTTGATCAAATATTCCAGGCCTTCTTTGGTTTCTGAGTATATTATTATATTTAGCATATTAAAGATTGTTGATGTTCCTTCCTCCAATCTTTACTCTGATTTTTGATTTGTCAAGTTCCAGCTTTTTCATGATCGCTTTGACATACAGGTTGAATAAAAAAGGTGAAAAAAATGCAACCTTGAAGCACTCCTCCTTTCTTGAATCAGTCAGTGTGTCCATATGATGTTCACACAATGATTTCCTGATTTGGATTCAGCAATTGCACCAACTTGATCAGATGTGATGGCACCCCAGGTCTTCTAGGGCTCTCCATAGCTTGTCATGATCAACACAATCAAAGACTTTCTTTTAGTCAATAAAGCAGATGTAGATATTCTTTTGATATTATTGAGATTTTTCCATGCTCCAGCATAGATTTGTAATACTGATACTGAAACCAGTTTGAGCTTCATGTAATTCCCTTTTGATGCTCTGATACTATATAGTGCCAGATATTGTTGTATGATCTTAAGGTGAATCTAGCTAGTGTATCTGATAAGGACAATCCTTAGAGTCACTGGTCGGGCAATGGATGAATACTGATCATTTCTAATCCTGTGGCCACATGTTCATTTCCCAAATTTTCTGGCACAAAGCTATGATGGATGTTTGATTAGTGCAGGCCTCAGCAATTCTGAAGAGATATTTCAATACCTTGGGCCTTCTTGTTTGGCAACGGCTCGTTGCCCACACGACTTCTTCCTAAAGGATGGCTGGTCCTATTTCTGCTTCCCTTTCTTCATCATCCTTGGGAGCAGTGGTGAAATCCTATTTTTTTTTACTACCGGTTTTGTGGGCATAGCTTGGTGGTTGTGGCAGGGGAAGGATACTGAAAAATCCCCATTCACTCCCCACTCCTGGGGGAAGGATATTGCAAAATCTTCATTCCCACCCCACTCTGGGGCCAGCGAGAGGTGGTATTTGCTGGTTCTCTACTCAAAATTTCTGTTACCGGTTCTCCAAACTGCTCAAAATTTCTGCTACCGGTTCTCCAGAACCTGTCAGAACCTGCTGGAATTCACTCCTGATGGTGAATTTTCAGATCACACACTTGGCCTTTAAATGGACCCGCAAGAACAATGCTCTAAAAACTGATCAGGTCAGGGTGGAGCAGGTATAACAGGAGCATATAGCATCCCCCTGGGTCCATAGGACACTTAGGATAAAGATAAGCAACACACAGCCTTCCTGATGGTGTAGAACTAAATTACTCATTGTTCCTCATTTTATTTAGCATGATGGTTAGGACTGAAATTCTGCAACACCCATTCTTAATTTCTAAAAGGCAAAGTACTTCAAAGAATTCTGCTCATCTAAGTCCCTGCCTTCTATTGGACATGTTGTGAGTTCTTGTATTATTATTTAAAATTCATATTTACAAAAAAGTGAACTAAAACATTGAGTATATATACACACCACTATGCAATATAACCTCTTTGGGCTTCACAGCAGAGTACAATTCAAAATCATATCATAGAAAAATATAATAAAAATCTCAACAAACTTAAGCAAAGCTAGCAACAAAGGATACTTAGGTTGCAAGGAAAGAATCTACTTATTCCAGCACTTTACATCTGTTGTATAGCTCTGATAATATAGAAGCTAAATAATTTGTTTATATAATTACAGGCATGTATTCTCTGGAAGCAAGAAGAATCCACACCAGGAATCAGGTACACGAAGTCCTTGATCACCTTATGACCACAATTGCTAAATGAGACAGTTGTTGAGTGAGTTTTGCCCCACTTTACGATCTTTGTTGCCACAGCTGTTAAATGAATCACTGCAGTTGTTAAGTTAGTAACAAGGCTGTTAAGTGAATGTGGCTTCCTTATTGATTTTGTTCATCAGACAGTCGCAAAAGGAGATCACATGACCCTGCAATTGTCATAAATATAAGTCAGTTGCCAAGGATCTGAATGTTGGTCATGTGACCATGGGGATGATACAAGGTCATAAGTGTGAAAAATGGTCATAAGTCACTTTTTTCAGTGCTGTTGAAACTTTGAACAATCATTAAATAAACACGATTACTTGTAAATGGTTACTGTGAACATGTGTGTGTGTGTGTGTGTGTGTTTTTTTCCAACCACTTATTTCCCCATCAACCAGGAACTCTTTGGACTATGCACAATTTTACTAACAGTCTTATCAAAACAAACCCTACAGGCTCTGATCCAGCAAAAACATACATCTGTGTTTAATATGACATGTTACATAAAGCAGTATTGGGCTGATGTAATGGTTTAACTATGTACTTGATATCGCCTTAGAGCTGATAGATGAGACATGTCATGTCTTCTTCTCCTCTCCCACACAAAACATTTTGGGGTTTTTTTCAGATACTAGGCTAGGTCACTGAGATATAGGAAGCTAACATACATTAGTTGATCCATACTGAATTTCAGTTATTGTTTTGTTCATGAAGTATTGTTTAACCAATACCATGTTCGTGAAGATGCCATAATTATACCACATATTTAACAGATCGTATCATATTATCTTTGAACATTACGGAGATTTTAAAACTGGCATAATAATTTCATAGATGGGTTAGTTCAGGTATGAAAGCATCTAATCTCATCAAAATATCTTTTTAAAAGGAGGACAGAATGTTGCTCCTTCAAACAAGTTAATTCATGCAGTTTTAGAATTGCTCATTGCATAGTAATGGAACTAAGCTATTAAAAAAAAGAAAAGAATAACAGAGGAGTGGCCAGATCAGTCAAAAAAACAGGCAGATGGCATTGTGGGGATTGTAATTTTTACACAATAGAAATCTAATAGCACCAATCTGTCCAAGCTACTAGCAATTACTAAGAACTGAAATATTTGTTATAAGCTTGAACAGTTTCCACAGTGAGTGAAGAATGCATGCTTACACCTGCCCACCCATGATAGTCAGTGTTGACTTGTGTTCTCAACATCAACAAGGTTTTATGCAGTCAGCGGAGAGAAGGAAGTAGATGCACAGTTTCTGCCACCATCTAAAATGCAGTCAATGTATTACCTATGAACAAGCACACCAAAGTGATCATACTGTCAGAGACAGTATTAGTAAGCAGATGAGTTTCCATTAAACTATTAGCTGAGATGGCAGTGCCAAAACCAGGTACAAAGCATTAGGATGGGGAAAGCTACTTTAATTTATCTCTCATGGACTTATGAAATTCACTGCAATGCAAGATGAAATGCAAATTAAAACACTGTACTTTCCACAGTTTGTAGGTACATGCAAACTCACTTTTAGCATCTAATAGAAAAGAACTATTGGGAGTCAAAACATGATTAATTCCTTCATACAACTTGCTGTAATGATAATAAAGTCTTACAGTAGAAGAAAGGCCACACTTTGCTACTGAGCTCTAATTAAAAGAAGAAGAAATTACTACAATTTTGGGTTTTTCCAACTTAATCGTGTTGATAGGTAATTTTTATCAACTATCAACCTTGAGCCTCACCAGGCTCAAGGTTGACTCAGCCTTCCATCCTTTCTAAGGTAGGTAAATTGAGGACCCAATTTGTGGGGGGCA
>JANHFK010001795.1:125833-138707 GCA_036250565.1 Sibynophis collaris
TTTTTTTAAACTGGCTGAAAAATCAGTTATATGTTCTATAACAGATATAATTAAAAACCTAAACTCATTTTAATTGGGTCATTTCCCATGAGATTATATTATAATTAAATAACATATCCTCATGGGAAATAACTGTAAGGAACCATGCTAGGAACTGAGATTTGATGAAGATTGCTAATGGACACTAGAGGGAACTAAAGGACAAGGCAGAAAAAAGAGTTAAAATGTCTAAGCTAGTTATCATTTTCTTATCTAAAAAAGTATTTTGCAACATGGATTGAAATATTAATATCTCAGAAAAAATACAGATTTCAATGGATAGACTTTTAAAAGATAATGAAAAAACTTTTACCTGACATAGACATTTTAGAGTTTGAAGGCATGGAGGCCAACAAAATTGAGATTACCAAAATGGAAATACAAAAGGCAAATCAAGAAAAATATATGGACACGGAACAGCTGTAACAAGAAATTCTAGGTGATGCCTCTTTATGAGATTTACAAAGGTTGGTGAAAGTTTTGAAGACTTCTTTTAAATGCCAAAGTGACAGGCGCAAAGAAGCAAGACCATCTATTGGACTGCAGCATGGGAGATTTTTTTCAAGTCTATATCCAAGAATCTAGTCAACTAAAGTTCAACCCTAGATTGGCAGCAGATAAATGTCAATGGAATTCAGGAGCTGTTGGGCTTAGATCATTTTATGACCACATAAGAATTTTAAACTGATGACATGTTTAACTCCGCTCTGCCTATTCTTCTATACAAATAGTGATAAATGATCAACTTTTGTCATGCCATAGGAATGTTTTAAAGATCAAAATTGTGCAGAGCAAAAAGAAGGAATATAAAGTTGGACTATTTGACCATGGAGAAATTATTTATTTGATATTTCTGGTAATCCCAAATGGACCTTTTGCTGAGCTAATTTTAAAAAGATAATTTCTAGACTGCGTAGAAATAAAGGTTAAACTATGGGGAGAAGATTATTTTTTTTAATTTGTAACTTGGGTATATATTAATTCAGTAAATTAAATTATGCTCGATGTGAAGAAGATTCAATTGAATTCAATTCAATTATTTAATAACAATTAAATTATTACAAAAATATAATAGGAAGTATATAAAACAAGATGTAGAATTTTGGAGAAAAATAATAATAGAATTTGGATAAGTGAAAATAAAATGATTGAGAAATATATATTACAATATAATTAGATAGAAAAAAATACTTTTAGAAATAATATGGAAATTTAAAAATCTTAAAAACAAGAAGCCCAAAAATAACAGATAAGTCTGAAGAATAAGTTTTAAAAAGGCCCACAATTCTATTTATAAAGCATACCTTTATTTTTAGCAGAATAACAGAATATTAATTTCTCTATTGCATTGGGATGAAAGAAAACCACTTTTTCTCAATGGACTGCCTTATCCCTCCAAAAACCTTATAACAAACCCTAGAACCGTGATGGCGAACCTATGGCACGGGTGCTACAAGTGGCACGCGGAGCCATATCTGTGGGCACTCGAGAGTTACCCTAGCTGAGCTCCAGCGCGCATGCACACACCAGCCAGCTGGTTTTGGGGCCTTCCAGGCCCACTGGAAGTCAGGAAATGGGCCGTTTGTGGCCTCCGGAAGGGTGGGGAAGGCCATTTTTGCCCTCCCCTGGCTCCTAGAAAGCCTCTGGAGCCTGGGGAGGGTGAAAAACAGGCCTACCAAGCCCACTGGGCCATTAGCGGGTAGAGCACAGGGGGCTCATGCATCGGAGGGTGGGCCGCGGGGGAACCATTGAAGTATGAGTGAGGGCACCCGTTCGCGTGACCCCCCCACACTCCCCACACTTTTGGCACACGACATCAAAAAGGTTAGCCATCACTGCCCTAGAACCTCCTGCTATATCTACATCTGTCCAATTGAATCCCAATCAAATCCCTAAATATCAAAATATACACTTCCCTTTATTATCTTACCTGCACTGGCCATCTCATCAACATCATTACAAGACATTTCTATCGTTTTAGATTGGCATGTAATACATCAACTCTAACTCATTTCACCTTCTGCCTAACTTGTAATTGGTCCCATTAGCCTATACCCTTCAATAGGTCCTAGGAACTCCCCGTTCTGTTCACTTTCAGTATCTACCAGACAGCAGTGTCTCCCTGCCACAATTTTCTCACTATGGAGTAAGAGACTTCCTCAGTACTTTCCAATTTGTACATTGGACATGTGATATTGCCTTACTTCCTATGCGAAACCTCACTCTAGTTACAAAATACCTGATAAGACTTGTATTTATCCTCTCTTTCACTTTCACTGGTTTCTGCAAGTTAATCTCCTTATCAGAGTCCAAGACTCTGATTCTGCTGCTATGTGTCTCACTGGCCTCTCCAGTTTTGGAGCTGGGGTTCAATCTCCCAATTTGGTCTTCTAAATCAGGGGTTAACGAAGGCAAGCTGCACTCCTCTCCTGACCTTTTAAGCTGGACATACTGCCAGCACAGTTCACCTCTGCCATACCTCCATTGCTACCTAAGGAAGATAGCTTTTCCATTGCAATTCTTTGTAGAGGCTGAACCAAATTCATCATCAGTTAATCTTGTTTTTTTAATCGGATCTATCATTCCTTGGCCCTATCTTTCACTGACTGCCCAAGATGACACAGCTTACCTCCATGAGGACTAGAACATAGATCCCCCTCCTTAGAGTCCAAGTCTTAACCATATAATACGCTGGCTCTCATAACATCACTTCTGTTCTTAAATGTTAATAACATTTCTTTCCCAGAATAAAATAGCTTACCTGTATGAAAGATGAAAAGGAAAAGAACATCTAAATTTGATTAGAGGAAAATGTCAAAGAAAAATGAACACTCAGGCTACTCCAAGTTGATGTCATCAAATGTGGACTCTTTTAACCTAAAGATACAGATAAACATTTTATAAGCCCACATCCAAAATATAGAGGTATACAGAATCGTACAGAATTTAAAAAAATCTGGTGAATACATAATCAGATTTTAAGTGTGTCTCTTTTACTCTCTTTTCTTTTCCATATTGTTTATCCAACAGAGATCTTTTAAAACTTATTTTCCCATCTTATCCTGTTTTCATTTTTATTTGGCTTTCAGTATTTGTGATATTACATGTACATTTCAATTACTACTCTTCAAAACTAGTGGTATTTTTTCCCCACGTAAGCACACAAAACAAACAAAGAAACCCCAGAAATCTTTATAAGATGAATATACTACCATGCAAATTTATAATTATTTGAATTGATTTGAATGCAAGCATAGAAAAAAATAGAGAAATAGGTAGGATCAAATATATGCTTTTAAACAATGGCATTTGATTATATGTAATTAATTACTATTGCTTTCAAACGCAGATATATTTTACCATAAGGCTGTATAATGAGTTTTTAATCTCAGATTTAAATCTGCCTACAGTCACAGGTTAGCAAATATATCTAGTCAAACATAAACATTTCCACCACCACCTTCTTTAATTTGAAAAAGTTTTTGAAGCTCAAAGGTACATTTTTCTAAGAGACAGTTACCCTGTAGTAAAATAGGTGGCCAATAAATTTTATAAATAAATAAATACTTTCAGTTTGTCCACAATGAAATAGAATTGTCGTTACTTACATAATTATTCTCTAATTTTGAGCAAACATAAAAAGTGAGCAAATCTTAAAATTAAAGGGAAGTTACATTTCGGAAAAAGGGAAGAATAACTTTGATTAAACAAGAAAAGACTATGTTTGAAGTCAGCATATCTTAGTATTAGAGAAATAATTTATCATATTCAGGAACTGGATAAGAAATTTATTGATTACAGAAATAATGTCCATGAAATAGCTAATCCAACTGATTTTATGAAATATGCAACTGCAGCATCTGAAAACAACGTCCTTAGCTATAAACAGTGAAAAATATGGAAGTGCTCTTAGAAAATAAAGCTATAGGACAGCAATCTCTAATACAGCTTTTGCTACATCATTTCATAAAACATCCGTTTTGTTGTTTCTTATTAAGAAACTTGTCTTAAAATCTGCACTTCTAATTTACTTCACTAGGAGTTGATGTGTTGGTAGCAGCTCACCTCTATGCTCAACTATTTATTTAAATTTTCTATTTCCATACCTATATTATGCAATAAAAAGCTTTTGCAACTTTCCTTGAAGACAAAGTGCCTAGGGTTGCATTGTAAGCACAAGGACACAAGGAATTTTGGCAGATGCTGACTCACTACCATGAGAAAATGAAATAAACATGTGCAGAACAGAACCAATCATCTCAATGTAGTTTGCCATATTCAAGGATCCGAAGTGCAATGGAATTTCCAAGATTTATCGTACATATTAGTTAATATCCCCTCTTACTCAAGCACATGGGGACAATTACTTTTTGCAAAATCATCTATTTAAAAATCTAGGAAGGAAGTTCAAGAATCTAAAAACTGAGGCTCATGAGGTTTTCTGCCTACTTATTATTTCTTTTTAAATCCAGGGTACATTTTTTATTATACTTTTCTTTTAGAATCAAGAAAGTCAATAGTATATGATCACTTTTCCCTAAAACATCTGGTACTTTTCTACCAAGTCTTCCTTATTTTTTATTCGTTTATCACATTGTGTAATCACCTATTTCACAAATGTGACTCTGGGAAGCTCACAATTAAAATGTCAGAAGCAATAACACTAAAAATTGTCATTGGTAAGTGATGCAGTCATAAAGTGTGACATCACATGACCGTGTCATTTAGCAAAGACAATTCTGGCACTCCTGGTTGCCAAGGGAACCACCAACAATCACATGACATTGCGGACGGTCAGATGGCCAGAACCTCTGAGGACCAGTGTTAAGTACTACTTGTTGCATATCATTGCAAAGTCCATGAATGGCCATTAACTGTGGAATAATTGTATTTTTATTTGTTCCTGTATTTAGTTTAATCCAGACACTCTACAGTATTTCCAGATTCATTTTCTTAGACTTGTGAGCAAATATAAATAATGTACATATCTATAAGGATATGAAAACATAAACATACTAAGACTACCTTGTACTGCTTATAATTTTTGAGCTTATACATTATGATCACCATTATTAAATGGAGGATTATTATTTTCTTTCTTAAAAAATCAAATTCACCTTGTTGTTTATTCCCCATATTCGTGTACAGACAACAAAGGCCATGAACTTTATGAGCCATGTTCTTTCTGATTATTAATCAGAAAGCTAGAAACCTTAATTATAAATAACAATCATAAATAACCTTCTATGGCAAGAAAAGCTAATCAGAAAAAGAACTCGAGAAAGGATAAGAACTTGTTTTTAAAAAAAGAGGGATCACACTTCTCAGGGGCAGTTAGATAAGAAATTGCAGAAATAAGATTTCCAAGAATGGAAACGCTCTGATAAATAGCAAAGTTAATTAAATTATTACAAAATAATTCCACCGACTGCTATGTACAGTACATCTGGTATTTGCTGGTGATCTTATGAGAATGTGTTCTCATGCTACTTCCTTTTCAAAACACTCCTTCCCTCATTCCTGCAAAAGCCTGGTGCTTCCATCCCCTCAGATAGCCAATCCAAAGGGTCTTTGTTTATCCAGTGAATCTCTTTACTCTCTATGCATAAATGTTGATTTTGTACATGGTGAGTTTTAGTATTCTTTAACTGTCAGATGTTCCTCCCTTCCAAACCCCTGGAGTAGAGGCCATGTTCCTTCACCATAGAGCCAAGCTTACGGCATCTAGGCCAGATGATGGCCAAATGCCCTCACAACACCTATGTGCAGGATTTCATAGCCGATTCAGAGCAGGAAAAGTTACCAATACTACAAAATGTCCCAAATGTTCCCGTAATACAAAACAAAGGTCGTGCATGTGTTGGCACTCTTTTCTACCGCCAACAAGATTCTGCTGGCGTTTTGCTGCATGTATTAGACATGTACTGATGTCTCATTTAGCAGATGGAGGGAAATGAAGGGGAAAATCAGAGACTATCTTTCCCATCCAGTGTGTCCAGTTCTTAAAGCACTGAAGGAATGTTTCTAAAGATTCTACAGTGTCCTGTCCAATTAAATTATCCTATAGTTTATTTGATAGGCTCCTTTAAACTGGTCAATCTTTGTCATCTCATTCCAACTCACATCCTGGACTAGAAGTTCTGTGTCACTTATTTGTTTGTTTTATGTATGTATGTATGTACGTACGTATGTACGTATGTATATATCAAATGTATACACTTCCTCAATCCAGTTGAACTCCAGAGTTATACTTTGTGCTTACCTTGTCATTGTTGTTCAATCTTATGTTAAGTTATTCCTTGTCTAGACTGTTCATCAACAGCAGCTCTCAGTCAGGCCATAAATTTTAATATAATTATACTATAAAAAGTGGTTGATCTCCAAAAGGTGGAAGCTTCCCAGGTCAACAAGCCAATTATAAATTTGGCACAGTAGATTAAGAGTAAAGAAGCATTTATCAATCTTTAAATGATATAAGATTCATATTTATTTTTATATTTAATTATGAGTCATTATGTCAGTGTGATCTCTTAAAAAGCACATAGATTTTCTCTATGATTACTTGGTAAATTAGAGAAAAGGACTAAAAATAACAGAATGAAATTGATAAAAAATAAATGCAAAGTTCTTCACTTAAAAAATAGATAGTAAAATCATAGAAAGTGCTCAGATGTAAAATCTAGCTTGGCAACAGTATTTGTGAATTTAATTGTGTGAGGTCCTTGGTGCTCTCAGGGTTGTTTTTTTTGCAGATGTTTCATTACCAAACTAGGTATCTCAGGACTAGAAGAGAGTGGGGTTTGCTATTTATTTATATATTAATGACTTGCCCTATCAGTGTTAATAGTAGTTTCTTGTTTAGATTGTTGTTTACTGTTAGCTTGTAAATCTGAGTTAGTAGTTCCTTAATTGTGGTATTGTTCATTTCTTGATTGTTGGTCTTGTATTAATCTTGGTGTTAATCTCTGCTTCTCTGCTTAATGATAGCTGGTAAGGTGTTTGAGTCTTTTTGTTTCCTTTCTGACTTATTGTCTTTTGAATGATATGTAGCTGTTGTTTATTTCCTGTGCCTGTTGATTGCTGATTTGTCTGAGTGCCAGGCTTCCAGGAATTCTCTAGTGTTTTTTAATTTGGCTTGGTCTAGGATGCTCATAGTTTCTAATTGAAACTATAGTTAAGTCTGTCCATTGTTGCGAAAGTAAGAAGTTTTCATCATGTCTTCTAACTGCTAATTGGTATTCATGAATGCATTCTGCTAGTCTTCTGCCTGTTTGTCCTACATAGTGGATATTACAATATTACACTGATATTACACTGTATGTTGTAGATGATTCCCATTTTTTCTTCTGGGGCTGCTACACCCTTGGTTTACTTAGGATGTTTTGGAGAACTTTAGTTGATTTGGGTGCTACAGTGATACCAAGTTGTTGTAACTGTTGGTAGTTTCTGAGATGATTTGAATGTATGGCAGTGTTATCCTTTTCTCAGCTTGTGTTGGTTGTACTGTAGTAGGTTGAGTGATCAATCACTTTTTGATAAAGTTGTATGGGTATCCATTTTGTTGGAAGATGTTGTATAAATCATCTGATTCCTTTTTGTGATATCCAGGGATTACTGCAATTTGTTAGTGCTCATCTGTGTTCTTACACAGATTCTCTTGTGAGTAGGGCAGCATGTTGTTTTCTTCTTCCCTTATGAATTGTATTCCTTTGAAGATGTTGTTGGTAATTTAATTACGTGCCATCAAATCAGTGTTATCTCTTAGCAGAGATGGACCTTCTCCAGGAACTTCTGTCCCCAGTCTCATACTTCAAGTCTCCCAACAGTACACATATCACCACTATATTGAGTCCATCCATCGTGTTGCTAGCTGTCCTTTTCTTTTCCTGCCTATTATCTTCCATAGCTTTAAAGATTTCTCAAAGGAACTGAATTTTCATGTGTCCTAAATATGATCATTTGAATCTGATGATTTGTAGTTCAAGTGAGAACACTAGATTGATTTGTTCTGTATTCCATTTGGCTTTTTTTACTTGACTATTTATATTCTCAAAAAGCCTTCTCCAACAGCATCATTGAAAACTGTCAATATTCTTTCTATCCAATTCCAAGTCAAAGGAAAAATAACTTCCAGCACAATTTGATGCATATAGGTACACACACTCTAGTCATATTTTCTAAGGCCTTCAATGCTATTCTACCAAGTTCTAATCTGAGGCATATTTATTGATTCTTGGATCCTTTACTGTTAATAGTCAACCCTAAAAATAGCAAACGTTATCTACCTCTTCCGTATCTTCATTGACAGTCTTAAAAGCTGGTTGTTAAACTTGTCATTACTTTGGTCTTAATCTTAGACCCACTGTTCTCCTTGATTTTTCTTACCAGATCTTGTAGATCACTTGCATCAGAGAAATGTCATCAGAATATCACAGGTTATTGATACATTTTCCTCCAATTTAAAAACCATGTGCATCCTCTAGACTTTCCTCAATATGTATTCAGCATGTAGGATGAATACATAAGGATAGACTATATAGTTTTCTCACTTCTTTGCCATTCTAGACCAGCCTGTTTCATCATGTTCCATCAAAAGTATTTGTGAAAATCCAATTACAAACTTGGTATTAGTCATCAGTGTAACATGGTTGCAAAAAAAAAAAAAAGGCAATTGCTATTTTGGATTCTATCAACAGAAATACAATGCTCAAGTCATGGGAAATATTATTTCCAATTTACTTTGCATTCAACTGAATCCTTCTCAAATAGTGTCCAGTTCTGAGGAGATGCAAGAGCAATAATTTGATGTTCTAATAAATAAGATATTCTAAAGCACGTTTAGCTTAAATAAATAAAAGGAAATAACCCATAATTGAACTAGGATCCAAAAACAGGTTTCATAAATTCAGGAAGGCTTGCCTTTTTTCCAACATGTCTCCATTGAGACATGATCAATTGTTTTTTAAAAACAGCTATTCACTGTTAATACTGAACAAATGGAAATGACAGGTAAACGAAATAAAATGAAATCCATTAGACTAATAAGAACCCTTTGCATCAACATAAGCAAGTGGGGGATGCCTGTCCTGCTTTATAAAGATTTCTCAAGAAATATCTAAATGTATCATGAAGCCAACTTATTTTATTTATAAAATTCCTATTCAATCCTCAAAGCCAAAAAGCATAATAATACTAGTTACCAATTGATTTTTGAAGCCAGAAAAAGATGAGAATGGAATATATTAAAATAAATTTTAGGTACATACGTTTTACTATTAATTTAAAGCAAACGTACAACTCCCCTAAGATGCATGAACAATATTTAATAAAAATCACTTAAAACTCTTGGATGACAGAGCTACAAATCACAAGTGTTACACTGAAGGAAATGTATTAGATATGTTCAGGATAGTCCTAAGTAGCAGCTTCTAATTGTGAAACCACTAGAGCAAAAGGTATCTACCACTTTGTATTTTGCAAATAATTTCAGCAGAGAAGAGGCCATAGAAATAGATTATACACACAGTCTCACAACATCTAATTTAACAAGTGGTCATCAGGATTCTCAGATTCTTCAAATAATCTAAACGTTTAAAACTTATATCAACAAAATAGATAACAGAATGAAGAACTGGGATTCTATTTTCAGGTATCAATGTGGCCTTGGACGTCTCTAAAAGATCATCAGGAGTCAAACTTCACTCCCTCTTTGAGTTCTATGGTTTTATGTACCGTATTTTCCTGAAAATAAGACCCTCTCTTATATTTTTTTGAACCCCGAAATAAGCGCTTGGCCTTAATTTCGGGGAGGTCTTATTATTTTGGGACACATGGAGCAAGACGGGGCTCCTCTTGCTGTCTTACCTGATTTCCAGCTCTGTCTCCCTAACCCTAACCAGAGGAAATGGCGGGGACCAACTGCACATGCAGGTAAATATTTTCAGGGAGGGCTTATTTTTGGGGGGGGGCTTATTTTAGCGCATGCGCTCATAAGCCCAATTGGGCTTATTATCAGGGGATGTCTTGTTTTCAGGGAAACAGGGTATCAGGACATAATAAAATCACCAGTTTTTAAATGTAGGTAAATAGAACTTCAAATGAACAACAGCACATGACATATTATACCATGTCATCATTGATTACAAAAAGAAAGTCAAAATGGAGAAGCCATGTGTGAAAAACTAATACCTATGTTTCCATAGGTATGAAGAGCAGCCAGGTGCTTCTAATCAAGTGCCCTTGATCAATTGATCATCAGCAAGTGTAATTACCTCTACAAAAGCCAAAGTTTAGGACTTTACTGGTCTCGAGCATTCAGGTATATGTTAACATAGGTCTTAGAGAAGCAATTGTTGCTGCCCATCAATCTAGGAAGAGTTATAAGGCCATTTCCAAACAATTTGAACTCCATTATTCTATAGTGAAGAAGATTATTCTCAAATGGAGAACATTCAAGAGAGTCGCCAATTTCCCGGGAGTGAATGTCCCAGAAAATTCACTTGATTGCAAAATTGCATCTGAATAAGACTTCTGGAACACTGTCCTTTGGACAGATGAGACCAAAGTGAAGATGTTTGGCCATAATTGCAGAGTGCCATGTTTAGCAAAAAGCAAACACAACAGATCAGCACAAACATCTCATACCACTTGTTAAGCAATTGTTAACCTTCATCAAGTAAATCCATTTTGTATTCCCAAACTTTCTCTAAGTAATAAAGCAAAAGATATATCTCCCCATTTGTAAACAGATCTTTAAAGCCTCATCATTCAATCCTGGTCAAAAATAAATCCCCTTAATAGCTACTAGAAACAGAACATATATATTTTAACCCTAACTAAATAAACTCACTCTGTAGATCTGTTTATTTTAAAAAGCTTGAAGCTTGATCTTTAATCCCATCAAATAATCTCCCACAAGTTAATTTTGTCATTTTCTTTGTCTCCTTTTAGAAACAGCTTCAGTAGTTTCTCTTTTGTCTCCTCAGAGAAAGTTTCCTTGATTTCACACATTCCTTTTTTAGCTTTCCAAGTCACACTTCTGATTTATTATTTGTATGACCCCTTTAATTGTTAAGACTCCAGCTGGTTTCATTTGGCATCTTCATCCATGTTGGCATATTTTCCACATCATTCTTTCTTTAGCCGTTTAAGTCCATTTTCAGATCCACAGCATCTTTTTCCATATCACTTTTATAATCCAGCATTTCTAAAACCCCAAATCCACACTCACTCAGTTTTATCCAATGAAATCTGTTGTTCTTTACTCAAAAACAATATTACATTGTTCTTAAACAGCCTTGATTTTTTTCTACAGTTAAATAGTATTGCCCCATTACATGAATAGGTCTCTCTTCCCTTAATTGTAATCATTTGTTTTTTCTGGTTCTCTTTAGTCAGCTTTCAAGTCCCCTCTTATCATCCGTTTATTTTCCAATCAAGAAAACTTTAGCACAGGAGAATTTTTTACAATTAAGTTTCTCTAAGATTTTTAGCTGTATGACTTCAAAACTCCTTATGTGAACTCCTCCAGAACTGAATAGCATGTTCAATGTGAAAATTCAATGTTCTAAATTATTTTTTTAAATTTAAATGTTATTTGAAAAATATTAGAATATGTAAAAGTAAGCAACAGGGAAAGAGCAAAATTGCAATTGTGTTTAATTGGTTGGCAGCATAGTTCTGAAGGAAATACTTACAAATATAAAAAATGCTGGGCCGCTAGATTGTATATTTAGAGTTGCTGTAGCTGTTAAAAACTGAACTGGGGGGCAAACTGATCCTTTTCCCCATTGGAACTTAACTGGTTTATATGCATTGTGAGAAAAGTAAAAAAACTATTTAAGGAAATATTGTAATTCATGGATTTTCCTTTCTCTATCATGCTGTTGAACAATAAGCATCACTGTGAATTTGCTTTTCTAAAAAAAAGAATGTGGAGAGGCTCCCTGACACCATAAAACATTACTGGGATTAAAAACTAGCACTTGACAGATATTCAATCTTTATTAGCTAAATTAAACAGGAAAAAAATCTATCCACAAAAGACATTATCCTGCACACTCCAGGTGTTCAGATGGGCAGCCTTAAAAAGGTGGATTAAACACAGCCAGATTAAAGAACTGCTCCAAAAATACATATTACTGCATTTATCTTATCTGTTCTTCAAAAAGAACATCATATCCAACAAAAGAGAACATCCTATGAATGGGTGGCTGAAAGCAGGGAGAAAGAGAGATCACTTATGAAGAGAACCATTTTTCTAAGCTTTTGTATTATAAAGATGCTCAATTATTTAGCAAGAACTAAACAAGCATTCCAAACACAATACAGGTAGTTCTCAATTTATGACCACTCACTTTGGAGTTATGACTGCTATGGAATGGATACAACCCACAAAGCTTTCTCCAGCCATTGTAAATAGTTGTGGTGCTTTTTCCATGTTCATGTGACTGCATGTCAGATGCTTGACAACAGGTTGTCTTTAAAACTGGTTGTGTGGTCATATAACCACAACTCGTGACTTTTTTGCCAGTTTTTGGCAAACACCATTTAATATTAAACTGGGCTCTGCAAACGATCTGTATTTTTATCCCACAGAAAATACTGTGAGCTCTGGAATATCAAGTGGAGTATACTAAACCTGACTGATCGTGATCCTACGCATAATATGTATGAAAGAACTATTTCTCATGAAATTCTTCAATTAGACATTTATGAATTCACACATATGGATTATGCACCTGTGGAGAGGCCTGTCTGAAACATTTTAGAGATGAGAGAATTATTTGGTGGGAATCCTTCTCTTTGAGCACAGTATGCAACAAGGCAAGGTTTT
>JANHFK010001795.1:142473-152507 GCA_036250565.1 Sibynophis collaris
TGGTTGTTAAACAAGTCCATTTTCCCCAAGAGGCATTTTTAACTGGAAACCAGAAGGAATTGTTGGAAACTAGCAAAAATCATAGAAAACCTCATTTACATGACTGTGTGGGATGTTGTAGCTGGTCATAAATTGTGTGTGTGTGTGTGTGTGTGTGTGTATACGCGCCCGCACGCGCGCATGACTGCCAAAACTCCAAAAACAGGTCAAGTAGCTCTGGGGAGGTCAGTGGTAAACTAGAACACTTGTTAAACAACCAGACATTAAGCGAGGACCACTTGTATTTGGTTTGCCTTAAGGGTTCAGAGCTGTATAGAATCTGTATGGAAAAAAGAAAAAAAAGGAAGGGAGGGGAAAGTGAATGACATAGAGTTGCATGGATGGATGGATGGATGGATACATGAAAGGAGGGAGGAAGGGAGAGAGAGAAAAAGAAGAGGATGGAAGAACTAAAAACCCTGCCACCAGACGCGGCTTCAGAAGACGCTTTGAAACAGTACAGCAATCTAGGGCTGGAAGGAATCTTGGAGGTCATCTAGTTCAACCCCTGCTCCAGCAGGAAACCTTATATCGTATGGATTATTTTAGTGCCTCTAACAGAGAGGAAAATTGCCAGAAAGGAGAAAGAGTTTACTAGGACAAGGCTGCCATGCAGAGGAAGGCAGAGATAGTCTTTGACTTATGACCACAATTGAGCCCAAAATTTTGGCTGCAAAGCAAGAGCGTTGTTAAGTGAGTTGCACATTTTACTCAATCTATGACATCTCCTGGCTCTAACAGTCATGTGCAGGCTAGGGAAGAACATCTGAAGGTGTGTGTAATATTCTAATGTACAGAAGTTACAGTTAAATGTGTGGCAGAAAGTGGACTCTGGGTGTGTTTTTCCAAATGCAGTGAGGTTGAAGGTGTATAGTTTTAGAAGAGCTCTGTGTGTGTGTGTGTGTGTGTGTGTGTGTACATACACATACAATATATGTATAGTAGATAAGGGGCGTTGGTTTTACCTGATACACTCCTTCTCATTGGGTGGAGATAGCATCCAGGAATGGGTTGACCTCGTCTGCTAGCTGATTGGACTGAGTCTGTCAGAGCTGTGAGGACATGCCTCCTTCACCAATGGTCACCAGCTTTTGACTCAGTCCCTTAACTAGGACAGACGTGTTAAAAACGACTCCATTCCTTCTTTGATTTAGCTACTGATCCCTTCATCTCTCTGGTTCCCAATTTCGTGTTAAAAACGACTCCATTCCTTCTTTGATTTAGCTACTGATCTCTTCATCTGTCTGGCTCCCAATTTCATCTGTGGAGCCACAGGTGTTCCAGCGTGAAGAGCTTTGTCTCGGGCCCACTGAAGGCCAATGGATCAGCAGGCACTTGGGGCATTGTTCCAGCGGTAGCATAAACGAACCTAGCTCCACGCCGCTACTCGCTTCAGTGTCTGAGGGAATCAAAGGAGCCAGATTCTCCTTTTAGGAGTGGCCCGGTGCTGCTGGAAGCTGCAGGAGCAGAGCAGGCACAGCCAGGAAAGCTGAGCCCTTTTTACAAAAAGGGTGATAAAATGGCCTTTAGACATTGCACACAGGGGTGCTTGCCAGGAAGGCCCCTTGCGTCATCCCTGAGGCCCCTCCAGGGAAGCAGAGCCCCTGCCCGTTCCCTGGGCATACTCTGTCATTGTGAGACCAGGAAGGCAGCAGAGCTCTGTGATGAGCGAGTCTGCCCTAAATACCTCAAAAAAGATGACGGCTGTGGCAGCGGCTAATAGCCACGTCGAGAAGGCCACGGAGGCCAGGGACTCACCGGCTGCTCCCCGCAGCACTGGGTTGACTCCAGCGACCACACCGGCAAGGCAAAGCAAGTTGCACAGTAAGGCAGGAGCAGCGCTTGCTCATAAGAGCTCTAAAGCGGATGAGAAGTACATGCGCAGGAGGGACAAGGCCCTGGAAAAACTGTGTGCCGAAGGGCAGAGGGAGGCTGCCCAGGGAAGCCTGCAGACACCCACCAGGGGTAGCAGAGCTAGTTCCCGCCACAACTGTGACCAAATGTTCGAAATTCCAGGCGAGCCAAGCCATGCTTGCAGGCTGCACTAGTAAGACTTACCACAAAGGGGAGCTGGAGAGCAGAATTTCCCTCCAGACAACCAAAATGCCTGTCAGCAATGCAGGCCTCTGGAGTTCCCTTCAAAATCTGCCTGTGGCTGCAGGAGTGGAGGAACAAGCCTCTAGGAAGGCTAGAGCGGATGGAAACTGATAAATGAGAAATTTAACCTATAAATAAAGACAACTTTCTGACAGTGAGAATAACCAATGGAACAGCTTGCCTTCAGAAGTTATAGGTACTTCATCACTCAAGGTTTCAAGAAGAGACTGGACACCCACTTGTCAGAAATATAGGATCTCCTGCTTGAGCAAGGGGCTAGACTAGATGACCTGCAAGGACCCTTCCAACTCTTGTTATTCTAATAATTTAAGAAAGGGTGACTCTGAGCCAGGTTCATTCCCAACTCTCCTGAAAAATATTGGGCAGGTATGTATTATTTGCATTGTATATATCAAGGATCTGGATTTGATACTGAGCACAAGAATTCCAGCTCAAAACATTGATGTAAAGATATCTTTACTGGAACATAAAAGGTTTTGTAACAACCAGCCCCGAGTTAATTTTGCTTTTGAAAAATGGAATGATGAACTAAGATGTTTTAAAATCTTCAAATAATGCATTTTCTGCATCAATAGGCTAAGTTAGTTACCATATTTTTCGGAGTATAAGATGCACCGGAGTATAAGACACATTTTAGTTTTTGGGGAGAAAAATAGGGAGGAAAAATTCTGCCTACTAGTTATTCATCTGGCTAGCATCTGGTCAGCTTCAGCACATTAGTTTGCTGGATTTGAGCACTTTTTATCTCCTGCTTGGGGATAAAAAGCAGCTTCTAAAGTACAACTGGTCTTTGGAGAGAAGCAATGAGAAAAACAGGCAAAGCAGGGCGATCGCTTCAGCTAGCTACTCGTTAGGGTTGAAAAGCTTCCACTGCTTTAGCTGAGAGTTGGATGGAGCAGACATGGAAGATTGCTAGCACCTCGTTAGGGCTGAAAAAAAGCTTTGAAAAAGCTACATTCGGAGTATAAGACGCACCCAAATTTTCAGGCTTTTATGGGGTAAAAAAGTACGTCTTATATGCCAAAAAATACGGTAATACTGTTTTTTACCTTACACATATTTTATTGTTAGATCTTTGTATTTTTTTTCACGGTCAAATTTATACTGGAGATAAGGAAGTCATAATTTAGTAATTTTTTAGTAATTATATCCTTCTCAACATATCTACATATAAGGATGCAGTTTCTGCCTTCTATGCTATAAAAATGGTATCTGTAGTCTTACCATCTTAAAATTCTCATGAAGAACTAGATCAGCCTTACCCACCGTGGGCATCCAGTTGGTATATAGTCTTCAATTACTATAATATCCCAGTCAGAATAGCCATTGCTGAAAATTCTGGGAATTGGTCTATGCATTTATAGGGCATCAGGCTGAGGAGTAGATTTTCTGAGAACTAAATCTGAGAACTAGATTTTTAATATAAGAAGGGATGCAAAGTACTAAAATGCTGCTTTGTTTGACACATTATAAAACAGAAAAAACTAAACTGCTCACATTCTGGCATTAGGTTACATGTGAAGATTTTGCTTTTTGCAGATTAATTCATGGCAGCCTATACATTTTAGAAACTCTTGCTCTCTCTTATGCCTAAACTCCGTAAGTCTGTATCCTAGTCTGCAAAACCTATGACTCAGCAAATAACAACAATAAACTATTCAGTTATGGCTTTGAAAAAAGCTCTTATTAGAGCTTTTTCCTTTGTTCTGGTTCCTATCAGAACCGAGCCTTTAACATATTTTCTACCAACTTTTTACCAAAACTGATTCCAGAAAACCTGTACTAAATTGAATGCATTTTAGACCTATTTTCATAAAACTGCCTGAGTTTTATCTATTCTGTCTGAGTTAAATTCAATCAGAATATAGATCTTTCCAGTCCATTCTTATCCTTTGCCAATTTATCCTACAAGGATACCATTTGTATGAAAAATAACAGAAGACTAATCACTTACAATCCAAACTGATTAAACACATGCAAATACTAAGTTATTAAAGATTAGACTCTAATAAAAGAGGTTCATAACATTAAGCTTTCATGATAATGGAAACAATAGTACTGGGTACTTTGACAAATAAGTCAATCTCCCCAAACCTGGGCTTTTTCCACTGATGATAATTCTAGGAGTTGGGGCAGAGCACCATAACTGCAGAACAGTGTTATAAAAAATAGAACTAAGCATACAAGTAGTCCTCAACTTGCAACCAGTTACTTAGCAATGGGTCAAATTCATCACAGACCTCCGTAGGGCTACTTATGACCCAGGTTCAAAGTTCTGATGGCCCAAACACCCTTTCCTACGGTCAAGTGATCTCATTTTGGGCACTTCGTAACAGCCTTGCGCTAATGGCCGTTTACATTATCCTGTGGTCAGGCAATTGTGATTTATGTTTTATGCTACAAACTGGTGTTTACTTCCACTTTATGACAAAAAAACACCCGTTGAGGGAAATGGGTTTCTTTAACGACCAGAGATATTAAACATCACAAAAAGCTCATAAAATCAGGTTTGGTCATGTGGTTGACTGTCTTAATGACCAGTACAATTTATGACCTTAATTACAGTCATAGGTTGAGGGCTACTATACAAACTTTCTAATTGTAAAGTGTACAATAAAACAGCAGTAGATCTATTGGTAAAGAAATAAGTTGGGGGCCTACTATTAGATTTCAAGTCGTCCCTCTTTTCTCCTCTTTTCTCCATACATAATCTGCAGAAGGCTGACTCTGATTTTGAACTTCTAGTAATACAAAAACTATAAACAAATGGATTTATTTTTCTCACTTGGCCTAATGGGATGGGATGTGGAGAGTCAGAAGATTCTGTTATTGTAAATAAATTTTTAGTTTTGAGTATTAGTTTAGTAAAAAGTAAAATAAAAACATCAAAAATCACCACATGCTAGACTTACAATTTTTTTTTTTTAAAAACTGAACATCCTTCTATATTTACACTACAGTATTGATTAAAACCCATTTTTGGAAAGGATGAGACCAGATTGCCATTCTGTTATTTTTAACTAATGTCTTGATTTCCATTTCTGCCACTGGTTTGCTGTGGTTTCGAAACCACATTCAGACTGTACACATACAAAACAGTCACCACACTACAGGAAAGCATTCTATTTTAGCCATGTACGAGGACTGAGATCACTAACATGGACAAAGGTGATGTGTTGACACAATTCTGAGCAACAATTTACAATTGCAACTTCGTCAGCATATTCTAATATACACAGACACACACAAACAAATAGCAGGTGAGATGCATGGTTATCAAAAGATTAAGACTTAAACCAGTGAAAACACCAATTACTTTCCTATTGCAAAACAAAGTTGTTGTTTTTAAAGATACTTACCACCTATAAAATACCAAACAGTCTCATCACAAGTACAATGATGCTTATTAAAGAGGAGCCATCGGTGTGAAAGTCCTTTTTTGAGAAACGGCATGCAATAATACTATCCTCCAGTTCTTGGCCCCAGAATCCAAGTACTCTCTCTCCATTTTATTTAACCAGTAGAATAAATACATTTAGGCAGTTGGCTACTCCAAAAATTTTTTTTGCTTAGTTCTCTTCTTTTCTCATTCAATTTTTTCTCTTTCTGATTTAATGTATTTCCATCTTGGTACTTAGTTTGGGCTCAATTTTTCAGGATGGCTTTTAAGGTATGAACACTTGACATACTGAGAAAAGTTGTGGACATCAATATAATTTCATTCCTTAAAGCATGGGTGTCAAACTCGCCACATCATCTTGCTGTCACGTGACACATCGCAACATTTTTTTTCCTTTTGCAGAGCTGAGGTGGGCGTGGCCTGCATGGGCCGCCAGTATGATACCCCTGCCTTAAAGACTTTTTTTATTATTAAATATATTTTAAAATATTTTAAAACCTTTGAAATTCAGAGATACTCCTACATTTGCACATTTACTAATTGTTATGATGTTTACGCTACTGCTCAACAAATAATGTATTGCCACATATCAGAAGTCTTCATTATCTGTCAAGCACTCTACTCCATCTAGTTTCTTCTTTGTGAATATCTGCATTAGTTACTTTCTCCCTGATCCATCCAGTCATCCCGAATAAGGGCTGTAAAAAGTGAGAGTTCCTTTCTCCCTGATAAGAGTTCAGTTTCTATAATTATAGTTTCAGCATCCTTGGGGCCCCAGGAGATATCTTTCTTCCCCATTTACAATCTATTACCCTTGGAGACTTAAAATATATATACTGTGAGTGTATGTGTGTGTGTGTCTATATTACAATTTAAAATGTTAAAAACATTTAAAAACAATAATAAAAACCCTAAAAACATAAAAAATAATTAAATATACATACTATAAGCAGAAGATACTTGGCCAAGTTGGCAATACATCCAGGAAACAGGGTACTTAACACATTTAGCACCCCAGGCCTGGGGGATAGTCAGTGTTTAAGGCATTACAAAAGGCTAACAGAGTTGGGGTCATTTTAATCTCCAGAGGGAGGATGTTCCACATATTTTGTCCCAAAATAGCTTTTAAATCATCTTCTTGAAAGTCACAATGAGTTAGGTCACAACTTATTTGAAGGACATATTCATAACTTCCCCATCAAATGTACTTGGTGATAAATTTCATTCCAGGAACTGCAAGGTCTAGGAATACAAAAGGATGTCTGAACACCCTAAGCTTAAGGTAAACAAGGACAGCTGAGATTCATTAGCTACAGATGCTGAAAACATCTTTATGACTTTCAGCATCAAAAGCATTTTATCGACAAGAAATTATGAATAAAAATAAATGGCTAACCTACCAAGATATACTAGAATTTTTCAAGGGTACTGTAAATTCTCTGATTTGGTCAGAGAAAAGTCTGTATCTAAATTTATGATTGACTGGACACCCCTTATAGAACAAATGCATTTATGATTTGTAGTTTTGATGAGTAGAAAAAAAATTGAATAGAAAAAAACTGAGTAGGTTTTTCTTTTTGTAATCCATGTAAAAGATAATTCTGTAATATCATTTGTATTTGCTGTAAAGGAAATTCAGAAGCTTCTTCATCCAAATTTTTCTTTTTCTTCCTGCATTTTTGCTTTTGTTCTTTCTTTCTCTACTGATTCTGTTCTTTATTAGTCTATGTTAGTTTTTATGTGTTTTGTAAAAGTTTAATAAAATGTATAAAAAAACCAATGGACAGATATTGGTCCACTGAGTAAATTACAAGAAAGGCAACATCAGATTGCTCATATGCAACATGTCTTGAACATCACTAATTTGAATGTGGTTTATATCTGCAAGAAAAATATTCTACTTACAGAAATCATAGTAGCAGAAGGATTAATCAATACAATTTCAACAAGTAACAAGGTGCAATTGACCTTGCAGATGTTACAATATATTTGCATTTTTTGAAAGTAAGAATTATTGGATAGTTCAAATAAGAATATCGAATCCAATGGCCATATTACAAGTTTAACATGATAGAAATTCATTAAAACCATTTATATATTGCCCCTTATACTGCATTTCCAAGTTGTTTACAATTACTTTTAAGAACAATAATAAAACCGTTAAGTTAAAACACTCCATATTATAAAATATATATTAAAAATGAATGGGAGAATTTTTTTAAAAAATCCAGCTCTACCAGTCACAATGACAAATTAGTACATTTCTAAATGTACTAATAGTTGCCCTTTGCTTATCAAGTGAGAAAAGTTTCCAAAGGGCAGATAGTATGAACAAGACCATTCTCAGTGACTGTGGAAAGATGATCCACAATTTATAGCAACAAAAATTATTTAATAATCCTAGCAATTTTGCAGATCAGTAATGAAAAACAATCTGCCTGATCTCGTGCTACTTCAAGTCCAGTAGCTAACTGGGAGCCAACACAAGGACATTATGTCCATGGCCAAGAACTGTACTTAGGAACCAGACAAATGCATCCTGCGCTGGTCACATGACAATAGTGACAAATTCCGTTTTTAATTGCTTACTCTTTTCCATTTGCAGGCCATCAATGGCAGACTTATATTAACCAGGTGATTTAAAATGTGTTGATGTTGTCAGCTTAAATGGTCATAATAATTTACTTATAATTAATATTTCTTTATGAACATCTTGTAGGAAAGGCTTCTTTCAGGTAAGATAGCACAGCAATTCATGTGCAAGAGGAGTGGTAGAAAAATATTTTTCAGCTTTCATAATTAGCATAATTTGAAACTTATATTTAATGCATTAATACGGAAGAATTGCTTCAAACAAAGCCATGCTCCCTTAAGCAGGTCAAGATGTTGAGTCTTGCTGGTTGATTTGTTTATGGCTGTGGGGAGTTTTATTGATTGTAAAATGGAATTTTTTAAATGTCTGTCATGTTATACAATATATTGTTTGTGTTGACATTTCTTCTGAATTATTTGCATTGTTCTTTTTTGTTTGTTTGTTTCTTTTAATTTCTTGTTTGCTGCCCAGAGTAAAAATAGTGATATGGGTAGCCATATAAATTGTTTAAATAAATACATTCTAGAAGATCCATATTTATTGACACATTTCTTTCAAATTTCAATTTCAAATTTGATTATTTTTTTTACTAAAAAATTCTGATGCAAGTGATACAGGTGGTACATGTATGCAGCTTACATGACAGGGGCCATTGAAGACTGCCATGTCCAAGAGCTGCCTGCTCTTCCATATTAACTGAAAATGGCTGACAAACTTGTATTTGTACACTACAATCATAGTTAATTCAGCCATGGTTTATTAGCTCAACTGCTTGAACTTGCAAAATTAGTCACAAATTAGCCAACCACATTTTAGCCTAGCAACTTTGGTGACACCAACCAAAGTTTAATATGTAATTAAAGCTTGAAGTTAATGGTGATTAATTATGCATATTAGGAGGGAGACGGGAAAACTGCACAAACTAGCATGGTACAATTAACTGAGCTTTAAGATGGAAACAAATGGAAAGCCTACTCATATATGTAGTAAATTGGAACTTCTGCAAATCCATGTTTGCAAAAGTAAAATGCTATCCTGAATTTTAGGAGAATGAGCAAATACAAACATTGAAAAAATAAATTAGTGAAAGCCCTTGGTAATTCAAAATAGTGTGTTATTCCTGCTTGTCTGGATTCTACAAGTAGAGATAGTACTAAATCACTAAATTACTGAAAGACAGTTTGGTTTAGTTAGAGACTAGAAACTGGGAGCCTGTCATAGGTACAAAGACAGCTGGGTGACTGTAAACCAATTGTTTTCCCTCAGGGCTTAAAAGGAGACAATGACAAATTACAAGATTGATTGTGAAAGCTTGCCAAAAAACTTCAGGGACTAGTCCAGTTGCCAGGAGTCAACACTGATTCAAAGGCACACCTCCAAAAATAATACTCCATGCTTGGAATTTTTTCCTAGTTGCCACCTGAATCTCAATTTTAAATCAATTTCCAAGCAAGTTACACTGAGAGCAGAGCCAATGACTGATGGAACAAGGAACTGACAAATAGACGGGCGCCTAAGAATTTCTCTCTGCTCAAGGGGAGAAACTGGGATTGCCCACAAGTGCTCCATCTAGAAGATAGTAAAACAATGGTCATTTGATCATTTTAGAGCTCTGGAGGAACCACCATCTTTACCCAAGCCATCACTTAGCACCTTCAAAAGGACACTGTGTTTCCTGACTTCCTTTATGAAGTATGAACATTTTGAAATTAATGCAAGTACCCTCCCACGGAAAATGCTGTTCATTTAGAAAAAGGATAAGAAGGGACTTTAAAGGTTGGACATTAGAGAAACCAAAATATTATAATTAAAAGAAAAGAGACACATTAGTATAGAATGGATTAATGTTATTTAGGAGCAATGAACTCATTTTACTTTAAAGAT